>JAWNPR010000090.1:3912500-4005000 GCA_035047405.1 Drosophila stalkeri | reverse complement strand
CGAAAAAAAAAACTTCCGAGAAACGCCTGCAATTGACCTGCCTGCAGACCGCGTCACACCTCCCTCCTCACTCCTCCTGCCCCTGCTCTGCCCCTGCCTTACGCTGCCTGCATCAAGAGGCTATAAAATGTTATTGTTGTTTTTTTTTCTTCTTTCTCAAAGGGACAGCGAAGCCAAACAAAAACAACAAGATAACATAGAGAGAGAGAGAGAGAGAGATAGTGAGTGGCTGTTGGAGTGAGAGGGCAAGCAAGCAAGCAAAAAAAAATGAAGTGGCAACAGAAATAGTTGCGCCCTCGCTTTATAACAATATATGTGAATGTATGTAAGCTTGCAACGACGCTTCTTCTGCTTCTTCTTGTTGTTGTTGCTGCAGCCTGTAAAAATATCGAGTGAAAAAAAAAATATGTAAGAGAAACAACAACAAGGCAGCAGCAACAACAATAACAATGGCAACTGTCGAGTGGGGGGCGTGGCACAATAGCCACATCGCTGTCTATTTTAGTTGTTGTCGTCATTTTTACCCAATGCTGTGTGTTTTTTTTTTCTCTCTTTATGTTTTTGCGTTCAAATAATGTCATTTTGTAAATTGCTTCAGTTGCCACACGAACATACAACAACACACAAACAATACACTCCAATATATATATATATGTGTGTGTATAAAAATCCCCCCCTCGCTCTGCTCTGGCATATTTTTTTTAGTGCTTCTTCCTTTACATTTGCTGCTTTTATTGTGTTGCCGCCAACAATTGGCCTTTTTGGTCCTGCGACGTCCTTTGGCGTCTACCCTGCGCAATCTGCTCGCATGTCCTGATAGACATTGCCAGCCACCACGCCCAGCCGCTACCCCGCCCCATTGCTAGCCTACCGCCCCTGCCTGGCTTCAAACTTTGCCTTTGTTTGGCGCGAAAATCAATTAACGCGCTCAATGAGCTTCAAAAAACTTTACGACACACACACACACACACACAGACATAAACAGCCCTCACACAGCCATTGAAAACAAAGCCAATTTACAGTTAACCAAAATGTAAATGGCGTCAAGGGATGCCCGCCTGGCCTGGAACCTGTGCTGCCTCGTCGCTCGCTCGCTGTCAATGTGGTTTGGCCGGAAAAGCCCAAAAACTGAAAATGAAACTGAAACCGAAACCAAAACTGAAAAGCTCCAACTGTGCGAGGGAGTGAGCAGTGAGGCGCCATAGGTGCAAGCGAGACAAAAGTTGACGCCATGCAAGTGTCAACTGTTTTGATAAGCTGTTAAATTAAATGTGCGGCAATGTCATAAAAATCTGTGGCACGGCCGCAAGGACAACAGCGCATATGAAGACATTAAAACACACAGCAGTCGAGTGAAGTGAGAGTGAGAGAGAGTGTGAGAGGGAGAGGGGAGAGAAAGATAGAGATACGAGAGGAACGGCCAGCGAGCAGGAGGCGA
Source organism: Drosophila stalkeri (assembly GCA_035047405.1). Classification (NCBI taxonomy): domain Eukaryota; kingdom Metazoa; phylum Arthropoda; class Insecta; order Diptera; family Drosophilidae; genus Drosophila; species Drosophila stalkeri. The sequence continues at coordinate 4,003,562 of JAWNPR010000090.1, read as the reverse complement.
GTAGAACGTGGCAGGTTTGCTGCTGCTTGTTACCTTTTGATGTCACGCCACAGACACTTAACAAAAGCCATTTCATAAAGATGAGCAAACAAATATCGCTGCAAAGTTGCGGCTTGTGGCAGCTGTTTATGTACCCACGTGTGCTGCAGCAGCAGCAGCAGCAGCAGCAGCAGCAGCAGCAGCAGCAGCAGCTGCCACGCAATTCGACATTCAATTTCTAGATCAATATACAATAACAGAACAGCAGAGCAGACTAAGCGAACGTTATGCTAACGCGATTTGGTAACAAGCCAAGCAATGCCAGTTCTCTGCTCCAGCCCCCTCCCCCATAAGCTGCATGCCACCAAAGGCACGCCCACAACCCGGCCCCGCGCATGGCGTGCTGATTTCTCAGGTGGTCGCTTTCGCACATGTATTTACATTGCCAGAGTGAATCATCGACAAGTCTGTGCCGTGGCAGACGTTTCACTTAGTCTATTGCAAGAGGCTAAAGGGAAGTGGCATGCGGCATGCGGCATGCGGCAAGTTGTTTCCAGTTGTCAGTTGCAAGTTGCGTGTCCACATGAGCAAACATTGTTGGCTGGAATCTTTGACAAAGTCGTGGCCAGTGCAGACTTGGCCAACAATTAAAAGTATCAATGTGGCAACTTGAGAGAGATAGAGATAGAGATAGAGAGAGAGAGAGAGAGAGAGAAAGAGAGAGAGAGAGTGAGAGCGAGGCAGATTGACAGAGACGACCGCAAACTTTAATTGCATGTCCGTCTCAAAGTGTTAACAAACTGTGCACAATTGGCCCAATCAAACGAATTGCTAAACTTTAGCAATTGTTTGCAATGGTTTAGCTGGCACTTGAAATACCCTGTAAATGATAAGTGAGGAGAGAAGAGAATATTGCAGTCATAAGCCATAAAAGATATACAGCCTACAGAGAGACCATAGTTTATGTGATTTTTTAGAAGAACTTAGAGTTAAACTAAGCTTCAATTAGCTATAAAACCGCAACGCTCTCTGTATAAGTATTTCAGAAAATTTGCGAAATAGATTAAAAATGAAATATAGCCAAGTAAATATTATATAAACTGATTTTCTTAAACTATAAATATATAAGTTAGAAAACAATATGTGAAATATTAAAAAATATTTAGTCGGGAAACTCGAATACATGATTAGAAATCAGTTAAATCCGTTTTGTGTATATTTAGATATAGAAAGTCTGCAATGATATAACTTTCAATAAAACAACAGAATACTAAAATGTATTTAATTTATAACGCTTGCAATGAGCCTAGATGTATTTACTATATATCTTTTATGTTGGATACAAATATACATTACAAAGCAAACATATATTTCGTATTATATATCATATATATTTCAAATCTCTATCCCTTGGAATAATAGCGTTTCTATGAGACTAGATATAATATTTTCTATCGAGAATATCTCTATATCTCTAAGACGAGGCTATCGACGAGTAAATATCAAATTTTTAAGCCTCTAACTTATATAGAAGCCAAATGGAGTATGCTCATATGAAAAAGAGGAAAGAGATGGGCAGACGAAAGAATAGATGAATGTATAATTAAATAGAAGGTTAGGCGAAAGGAGAAACTAATAGAAAAAGAGATGATTGGTCGGTTGATCATTGCATAAAATTCATTGGCTACATCAATTTTTGCAACTTTTACAGGGTATTACCAAGTCGAGCATTCGCACTTGTTGCACTTGCGTGTTGGCGACTATTGTGGTTTATTGTGCGCTACATATGAGTCTCGACTGTAGCCACGACAATGGGCAGTTGACATTTATTGCCATAGCTTGAGCAAAAAGTCGAAGATTTATTTTTGGCTCTTTTAGCCTTTTCTCTGGTCTCGTCTTTACACATGTTTTGTTTTTCTTTTGGAGTTGTTTTCTATTTTGTTGGTTTCTGCGAAATTCCTGTGGCTTTTTTTTTTTTGTCCTTTTTCTAATTGTTTACGATTTGTGTTTTTCGAGCCATGAAATTAATTTCTATTGCGGGTTAAAGCCACTTTACTGGAAACTAACATGACCAAAACGGCAAACTTTTATTATTAAGTGGCAAATGCCTTCAACTGCGACCTTTATCTGAGCGAAGCAACAGCATTTTCGAATTGCCGGCCAGAAAGTTAACGCCAAGTTGAAAACAATGTGAAGTGCGAACATGTGGGGCAATACAGAGTATTAAAAAGTTCGAACATTATTAAAGTCAAACAAGCAAACTCGAGTGACTTTAAAACTTTTACGCCAAAGTTAATGCGAGTTGTTTAAGCTTTACTATATATCTTTAGTTTAATAGCTAAAAATATTCAAATTATACTGTAAATAATGTTGAATTAAGTTGAATCATAAATATTACATTGTAAATTTGGCAGGCAAGCGAATCAACGTTACGTGATTTCTGACCCCTCTGAAATCCACCTGAATATACCTGTGCCTGTGCCTGTGCCTGTGCCGTACCCATGCCAACAGCGAACGGTGAACGAGTGCTTGTGCAATAGAAGTGCGTTGAGCCGTGGATTGTTTGCATGCATGAATGCATCTTGATCTCTTCCAATGCAGCGCTGTCCACTCATCTCATCTCCCTGGGCTCTCGATATGCCAATTGCAAATTGCTAAAGTGTTTCGCCCCAGCAGCCCAGCAGCCGCCCGCCCAAACGCGTTGCTGGGCCAACATTAACAGCCAACATAGAGCTTCAATGCCAATTGCACTCAGCAGCAGCAGCAGCAGCAGCAGCAGCAGCAGCAGCAGCAGCGGGCAGGCAGAGCTTGTTAACGGCTTCAAACTGTTTTTGGCCTGTCGTACAGTTGAGTGCGTGAGTGAGTGAGTGACTAAGAGAGAGAGAGAGGGAGACAGATAGACATAGAGATATCTCCATCATGAAGCATTTAAGTGAGTTGAGAGCAAACGTTTATTACACAGCCAAAGCAACATTTGAGCAATGGATTAAAAATGCTCTCTATGCTGCGTATGCTACAGAGTTATGGCTATGAAAATGGAAATGGATGAGCTGAGAGTTGGACTCCAAGCTAAATTAGCTTAAAAGGCAGCGCTATCCGAAATATATACAGGAAAAAGAAGCTGGCAAATTAATTTCAATGTTGGCGTATATACGTATATATATATATATATATATATTTTTTTTTTTTTCTGTTTTTTTCTTTCTTCTGTGCTGTTGCTAGGGCAAAGTTGGGAAGCAAATTTGGTTTGACAGTGAATAAAATTGTGCGCGTTGCGTCTGTGAAATGAAATTCATTTGGCGCCCCACAATGTGCGCCGTTTTGGCGCCCAACTACCAGCCCAAAAAAAGAAAGAGAGTCAGAATAAGAAGTAGAAGAAGCAGAGGTAGAGGCAGAGGCAGAGGCAGAGGCAGAGGCAGACGTAGCCATACTAGCGGCGACAAGGCAATGAAAAAGTTTCTGACTCGATTTTGGGCCCTTTCGAAAGTTTCAAGTTTATTAGCGTGGCACAGTGTTGTGCAGTGTCGGCTGCCAGTGTTGGCTAAGTGCATGCCACATGCAAGAGTATGCAAAAAAAAAAAACGAAAAAAAAAACAGAGCAAATCAACAGCCAACGGGCGCTGGCCAAAAATGCAACCGACATTTGCCACTCGCCAAAGCGTTTGGCCATAAAGCCAAAGTTGAAAGCAACGCCAAATGCATTTAAAGTTGCCAACGGGCCGAGAACGAACGAACGAATTTCAGGTGCGCTTCTCTAAAATACTTGGCCAGAGAGTAAATGGATTTTGCTTTGCTCTATGCCATTGCTGCTACTTTCTGCTGCTCCTTTTCATATATATATATTTTTGCTACTTTTTTTAAGCCTCACACACACAAAGTGGTCGGAGAAAGCGAAATCCACTTTCATGTGCCACACACACACACACATAGGCAGCAAGTAAATGAAAGCGATTTCATTTTGTGCGTGGAACGGACGGAGCTGCTTCCGCTTTGACTTTGTGCAACGTCGTTTCATATTAGATTAGAGGCTCGCTTTCATAACTGTAAATGCAGCGAAAATTGCCTCTAATCATATCACTTTACAGTTATTCCTAAGGAAACGCACATCAAAGCAGTCAAAAAAACAAAAAAAAAAAACAATTGGCTTTAAGCTGCTGAGCAAATCTAATCAAAAATATTACATTATAAATTCCACGTCAAAAGAAAGTCAAAAGTCAAAGTTAAATAATCTCTTTAAGGAGTGTTCACATTTCAGGTTCTTAAATATATCTTCGTGCATATGACTAATAAGTTTCTCGTCTAATTGCCAGCTGAACCGAGTTCTATTTCAGTTTGAGATTATGCTAATCTATCAGCCAGTTGAGAGAGTCATTGCAGCAGGAAGTCATGACACTTTGAGAAATGGCTGCACACAGCATCAATGAGCGGACACAGGATATGCGCCTCACGCCTCCACGATGCCAACGTCTGCGGTAGCTACTTCTACTCTCTCCTCCTCCCTCTTCCTCTCTCTGTCTAAGTGGCCACGCCTTTGCGTGGCAGCTGGATGAGCTCACGGCTATTGCAAATGTTGCGGAAAATATGGCGTCAGTCAAAAGTCAGACCGACGACAGCAAATAAATTGCATTTCAGGTAAGAGGCTGCCAGGCCGGCTGCAATGCCTGCCGAAGCTCCAGCTTCCTCTTGCGGAAATCCATTTCGTATCCGAATCCTGCCTTAAGCCACTTGGCAAATAATTGGTCAACTCTCAACTAAATGAAATTTTCTATGCCAGTTCCTATTTTATTTTATTTTTTGTTTTTTACTTGCTACAGACATAACTTGCCCTCAACCCCATCCAACTGGGTTACGCAATAGTCAGTCAGTCACAGTGCCATTGGCGTTGCTTGAACATATCCTAAATTAAGTTGTTATCCAGTGGAAAAATATGCAAATTGTTTTTGGCTCATGTCAGACATAAACTTTTTTTATGGCCAAGTGACATGTCAGCCCAGTCTCTCGCTCTCGCTCTTTGAATGTGTGTTCACCAGCAACCCATTGACTCCCTACTATTTTCTCCCCTTCTCTCTCTCTCTTCTTCCCTGGCCATAGCATTTGTCTAGCGAACACTTTCGTCTGGCGCCGCCGCCGCCAAAAAATAAAAAAAATAAATGAAACAGCGCCACAACCAACTCTCACTCTCTTATATGTGCATGTGTGTGTGTGTGTGTGTGTGTGTGTGTGTGTGTGTGTGTGTGTGTGTGTAGATGATGGGGACGTGTTCAGGTTTATGCACACTTCGTGTATCCCTAAATCAGATAAGCGAACCTAACTCGCACCGCCTCCTTGCCACTCCCTTCCCTTCCCTCTCTCACTCTCTTCTCTTTTCTATTCACTGCTGAAGCGAACCTCTCTCTAAAATAATTGCAAATCATAAATAAGTTGAGGCACGGCTCTGGCGTCGGTTGTCCTCGACATTATTTAGTGGCAACAACAGGCGACAAGCAGAAGCAGTAACTCTCCCTCTCTCTCTCTCTCTCTCTCACTCCCATTCATCGCCTCCCTACCTCCCGCTGTTTTAGCTGAGTGCAGCTAACAGTTAATTAAGACATTCAACCAGCCGGCATTCATCCCACTCTTTGACTCTCTTTGCCTCGTTCGCTTCGTGTTTCGGCCTAATCCCTGCTCCTGCCCCTTACCCTTCCCCTTCCCCTGCACCAACTCCCACTCTCTTTCCTTCTGTTACTGCAGTTGGTCGCGTGTTTCCCTTCGCATTGCCTGCGTTTGTTGTTGCAGCTGAGTTTAGAGAGTGTTTATATATACGTATTTGTCCCGATTCTCTTTCCCCCCCTTGCTCTACCCGCTCGGGTGTAGCGCTTACAAGCTTCTAATTGAGCGTGCAGAGGTCGCTTCTAATTATCGCACGAAGCGAACCAAATGGTTTTCCATTTCGTGCCTTTGACGCTCTATTGTTGCCTCTGAATTTGCACTTCTCTATATTGTTGTTGTTGTTGTTGTTGCTGCTGTCCGCACTGTTGTTGGCGACATTTGGGCAAAGGGTTTCAGCTTCAGCCCAAAACATAAATTAAGTTGTTTCGGATCTGAAAAACAGTTTAAAGTCGAGGCAGTTCCCAGTATTTGGAGACTACGAGCAACATGCGCGAACCACCCGTGTGCGAGTGCCTGTTAACTGCCTATCCATCTATCCCTGTATCCATGTATCCATGTATCCATCCATTCATCCATTCAGCGAATCAACTTCATTACCGAAAGAGTGTGTGTGTGTGCAAATTTCCTGTTCTGCTTTTTACGGCGGCACGTAATCAAATTAAGCAATTACTGCCTTGCGTCTGCCCCCTTCCCCTGTCTGTGCCCCCACCATTTCCCTCGGCAGCTAGCTAGCTCTATAGTGAAACCGTACCGTGTCCACATCCCCTTTGATTATGGGGCAGCTCTGTGAGCTTCGTGCAAAGAGAGAAAGAGATGGCTGAGGGGATGGGAAGAAGAGAATGAGGAAGTTGCACCCCACAATCATAACGGTAAACGTTGCTTAGCCAAACGGAACTCAAGCAACTCCAAGTACCATTTAGACTCTCTCCTGGTCCAGTTCCAGTTCCACACACGGAACTCTAGTTCATCATATCACTGGGTCATCCCTTGCAAACTGGATTCCTCTGAGAAGTAAAAGTTGATCTGAAGTATAAGCTTCCTTTGCTCAAAATTAGTATGATAATCGTTTGGTTTATGGCCAATTAATCAACCCTACAGCAGAACCAGATCCGAAACATATTTTCTGCGACTTATGCTTATCCACGAACACACCCATTTGTATTTCCACCACCTCCACACTCCTCTGTTAAATATATTAAGTCAACATAACTTAGAGCTGCTTCAAATTGGAATACAGCTGTATGCGATGGGTTTATGGGTCGCTTGGGTTCTTCGAACCATGCCGGATCCATGTCGCCAATTAACAATATTGAATTCAGAGTGTGGGCAGGAGTGAGCAGAGGAGGGAAGAAGCTCCAATGGAATCCTTTCGCGTGGGTCAATGTGAAAGTGTTTACGAGTCGCGTTCACTTTCCGCTTAGCTCTTCGCTTTCGCTTGGCGATAATCGCTTAGCCCATAAAACCCTAAAAGCGCCCCCTAATTATAACTGACCACGCAGTAGTGCAACTCGGTTGCGTTTTCTTTCCGTTTTCATTCCGACTGAATGAATGGGAATAGAAATGGAAATGGAAATGGAAAAGCCCCAACGACCGACTGGTTGAATGGGGAAAACTTCTCTGAATGGCAGTCGAGTGACTTTTGTTGCTTACCTCATGGAAGAGCCACGGAAAGACAGACAGACAGACAAACAGACAGGCATACCAGAGACTGACAGACTTCTCCACTGACCTAATGAGCCATTTAGCCAATTGGGGTTAATGTCTTGTGGGCGGAAGAGCTGCCATGGGAGAGTTGTTCGTCGTCTTTCAGCTGCGACTCACGACTCATTGATGAATATTTCAAAGGTTTCGAGCGAAGTTTGTTAGTTCATATGAAGTCGCTAAAAGACTAAAGAAAACTTGAGCATAAACGAGTCGCTTCTTCTACTTGGGAACTTCATCTCTTCATTTTCATATTTTCCTTATTTATGTGCAAACATTTTGGTCACGTGCCCAGGACGTGAGCATTTTAGGGAAACTTTAAGGAAGAAACTTGAAACTAGGAGAACCCTTCGCCCCAAGCTCTACTAAACTGCATTGTTCTACACTCGACGGCTGCGCCAATCCATGACCCACAGCTCTTTACCCAGTTTTGTTGTTGTTCCTCTATTCTATTCGTGTTGATTGGAATTACAACATCCGTCCAGCCTTTTAAGTCCCGTGTCAATGCGTGAGCAGCTGTTGCTATCGCTGCTGCTGTTGCTGCTGCTATCTCTGCTGCAATCGTCGTTTACACAGCTTAGTCCATGTCCAACAGGACACAAACAGAACTCAACAATCAAACAGGGGCTACACAAATGCCAGAGAGCTCTCGATTGGACCTCCCTCAATCGCTTACATGGCGCTGCATCGGGGCTCGAATTGCTGCCCAGTTGAAAGAGGAGGGGCTCAAGGTGATGTCTTTGATTTCAATTGGTTCCATGGTCTCGACTTTTAATTCGCATCGATTCGATTCGATAGGAGTGCATCAAGCAGCAAGTGGATATCGAGACACGAAATGCTCTGACAGGACATGAAACTGTAATTGGAAGCCACTGAAGCGAGCTGTCTGAATCTGTGTCTGTATCTGAAACTCTCCTCCTCTCAGACTCTGATACTGTCATTCAGTCTAGGGTGACTTTCGCTTGCACTCAATATATGATATGACAGATTACTCTATGGCAACTCGCATATTAATTATGGGCAGGTCCCAGACTGTAGTACAGAATAAAAGTGAAACAGAACCCGTTTCCATTCCATCAAGTATTCCTATTCTCCCTTGGGATATTCGACCTGAAAGCAAATGTGTGTTGCTTCGCCCTTTAAATGGATTCTGTTTCAGTTTCGTTTCATCTCTGGGTCAGAGTCAACCTTTAAGGGCAACAACTGAGCATTCATTCAAGGCAGTCAGTTTCACTCTATCTTTCTCTCTCTCATTGTCTCTCTTTTACCTACTGAGTAGCTCCAATTGGCATATCATTGGCGTTTGGTGATTCCATTTCATAGACTGCTGAGTTATGTTCCTATCACTCATCAGTCATCACTCAACTAGTCTATCTAGTGGGTGCAATGGCAACTGTGGCAACGACTGCTTATCAGTTAATGCGTCGCTTTATTGAGTTATGGAAATTTTGCAGATTCATTGAGTTGGCAGGATATTGCAGGATGCAGGATATGGTAGGATGTTGATGGAGCTGCGAGCTCTGGCTGTTGGGCAACCGCAGACATATTTTCCAACTCATTTCATCGGGTGTTGGGCACACGAACCAAACAGACCTGGGCATCTAAAATTCAAATATCAACGCTAAAAAGCGTTAACATGTCCCCATCCCCCCATCTACAGCTCTATCCCCATCACAATCTGCCCCTGGCTGCCTTTCTATCATCATTCGATTCATCATTATGAATATAGATGCCATTTCCTGTTTCCATATATAGACTCGTCTCGCTTTTACGATTCAATGCTAATAAAGTCGTCTCTTGTCTGTTGTGTGTTGTCTGTTGTCTGTTGTCTGTTGTCTGCGGGGTCTGTCTTGGCCTGTCCGTTGTCGGGTGTCGGCGCCAAGTTGCATAATTCAATTACATCCGATGTAGACCCATAAAACTAAATCAAAGGAAAACAAAGCGTCACACTTGATTTACCCGGCGTGCTCCCCACAGTTACATCCACATATCCCGTCCTCCTCCTGCCTAGACAGACTTCAGTTTGGCTCTGTACTTTTTCCAATCATACAAATTTGGCGCTACTTTCCGCAATCTTCCTGCAGACAGCGACAGGCAATAAAAGCTTTGAGAAAAGAAATTCTCCTTCCTTCGTCCAGTATCCCCCTCTCTCCCTTTCCATTTCTCCCTTTTCCTATGGATGGACAGATCTTTCATATTGCGATGCTTCTTATCCTTTTGGCCCATTGCCGACTGCTGACATCCAAGTGGAGCCCGACAGTTGATGGCTTCTGCTGTTGCGGCTGTTGCTGCTGTTGCTGCTGCTGGCAACGAAAGTTTTCCGACGCTTCCGACCAACTGCGCCACCCCCTTCCTTTCATCATCCCCGCTGAGACGAACGGAACTGAGTTTGTGCCTCAAAGCATCAAACAATTTACTCGCCTGACTTTTGGTTAGAGTTTTGCTCATAGTTTTCCCTCACAACAATAATAATAATACAAGCAATATCGTAAAAAGAATTTCTCTCAGTGTATTTCTGTTTTTGGCTGCCAACTTGGCCTTGGCAGGAGGCGCCGCTCAAACTTGTTGGCGGATTTTGAATTAGTGCCAAGCGTAAAGTGTTGGCCCATTATTATCTTTCGGACTTCATAACTTGACTCGTAAAATCTTGATAGTTCCACAGATTCCATTCCATTCCATTCCCTTGCATTTGAGGATCTGCCACAAGGAAGCGAATCACTAAAAGCAAATTGTGACGCATAAAATAAAATGAAGTGCAGTTCGCAGTTGGCGTCTTAGTTGGGGTTGTTGGCCCCATGGATGCTGTGTGAGTAAGTGAGGCAATTACCCATTTATCGAGGTAATTAACAAACGAGTGAGACATATGAGAATACGTGTGGCAATAGAAACCTGGCAACAGGCCAAGAGGAGAGCGACCTCTTCTCCTTCTCTACTCGCATATCCCAACTCGACACATTAGATATCCTCTAAAGGCATTTCAACTGTAACTGACAGCAGTTGCCCATCTTTCCAGTTTCCCCTCTTCCAATATTTCCCCCCTCTCTGCAGCTGACAATGCAAGTGCAATGTGTTGAAGCAATGAAGGAAATGACCCAAAATGGGGCAGCAACAGGCAGCGGGACAGAGAAAGAAGAAGAGAAAGAGGCAGAGAAAGAGGCAGAGGAAGAGGATGAAGGAAGTGTCCGAGCTTGCATTGCTTTTGTTGTGGACTGCGGCAAAGGATTGCAACGGACTCTCAACAGACACATCAGATACATCTTTTATATTGTTGCACACTTCTGCTTCTTCTTCCACTCTTCTGAAATATTTGATCTGAGAATTTGCAACGATTTGTAAAGCGGCCGCAACTTGACAGCCATTCAAGGACTCTGATAACTGTGCACCAGGATAAATCGGATGAGCAACTGGAAAGTGCATTCACACTGTTCGGTCAGCTGTGAATTATTCTTTAGCCCCCCCACTTCTAGCTCACCCTCTGCTGCATCCAACTACAACTTCTCGAGACTCTCTGAATTGTATGAAGGCGCCACAAGAGTCTTCGAGGCTTCCTCTGCTTCTGCTGCTGCTGGAGCTGCATCTGCTGCCTGGCTGGATTATTTCACGAGGCAATTTGTCCGGCGCCAGCAGGACACAAATTTTGGTTGGGGATAAGGAAGGATATAGAGCGTTAAGGGGGTAGCTTGCCCTCCTGCGGGTCACGTGCCCATTTTGTTTACATGGCGCATTAAGAGGATTCCGTTTCGTTTTATTGCGATTTGATTCTATTTTCTCTTTTCTCCTCACTATTTCTTGTTGTTTTGTTTTGCCTCGCGTGCGCCTGCCACACACACCCAACACACACACACAGTTGCAGCCACAGATCAAGTCGCACATATTTGTTTTTGCTCTCGCATTCACATTATTATCCTTTGCTTTATCCTTAGACCGCTTTACCACTTACGCCTCCTTTCTTCCCATTCCTTCATCCTCATCTTCAATGCTGGGGTTGGTGTGAACTTTGCCACTCACTGCAGCTTTTTTTCTACAGTTCCTGCAACTGTTTAAGCGTCTCTCAATTGTTGTTGTTGTTGTTGTTGTTGTTGTTGCTTATTGTTATCCTTCTGTGCAGCTTTTTGTTCACATTTGTTGCATGGGGCACGCTTAACCTTTCATTTCAACTTTCATTTCAGCTTCTCTCCCTTGTTCACTCCCCTCACTGGTTTTTGTGTATTTGGACTGGACTCATTATTGTAAAGTGGGCGTGTCCCACAGGGTAGCTGCCTCCTGTTGCCTCCTGTTGGCTTCGCTGATAAGAGCACGTCTGGTGGCTTAGTGGTTCTCGTGTGGTTCTGCCCGCCTATAAGCTTATCAGTTATCAGTAGCTGTTGCTCTCCACTGCCTTGCGCTTTCCATTCTTAAATCACAGTCTTATCGCCTGCAATTTACTTGGCCGACACTTAATAGCCACACGTGGCGCCTGCTGGCTTCCATTGCACAATCTTCCCTCTTCTACATCTACAATTGCACGTGTAAACAACATAAATGACGTTGGAAAATGAGAAAATGTGAAAAAGGGTTTTCCATCGCACAGCTTGAATATTTTCAATTATTTTTCGAGAGCTTTCTTATGATTTCCAATTTGATATTTTGCTTGCAGAAGCTCAGGACTCGTTTGTTTTAATTAAAAGTCGTCCAAAGTTCTAAGTGTTCTGCCTGCCTGGACTGGGCGGCTGTCACAGCAATTTTTAGAAGGAAGGAATTTTCAGTTTGGCCTTTCTTTTTTCTGGACGGCTTTTTGTTGTACTTGTTGTTGTTAATGAGGCATATTTGAGGCGTTCGGCAATGTAATTGCTAACTAATCAACCTTTTTTAATTGAATTTCTGCAGCTGGCAAATGGCAAATAGCCCAACAGCCTGGTCATCCATCGTCACCCGCCCGACTGCGACTCTTCAAAAAAATCAAAGAAAGTTATTTCATTAAAAAATTTTAATTGACATTCGTTTCTTCTACTAAATTGAGCTTTGTGTCCGACAAGTCTCGCTGCCCATCTGTCAGAGCCTGGGACAGGAACTGCCAAATAACTTTGCCTCTGGCCGCCCCCCCACAAATGAATCAACTTGACAGTTTACATACATACACATACACACACACATATATATATGTGTGTGTATATTGCTTACTTTTTTTTTGATTGTGCAGCGTTTTCACTTGTTTTTCTTCTCTTTTTAGATATTTTGATGTAATTACTGCGACAAGTTGCCCAATTTGCTTAGTTCGGTTTGGTTCCAACTTCGTTGAGAGTTCGTTTCATTTAATTAGTTTGGAAAATGTTGCTACCAACAGCAGCTCATCATTCTCTGCTGCTGATGCTGCTGGTGCCTCTTCTTCTTGAACTGATTTTCCGCCTCTTTTCTTCAACTTCTTCCTCTTCTAGGGCAACTGTTGTTGGCAGCCAGCAGGAAATTGCTTCATTTCGACGGCTTTTGAGTGACAAATTGAATTTGCTGCACAACAAATAGGGCTACTTGTCACAGTCAAGCACACACACACTCACACACACACACACACATACATACATTTCTGTGCTCTACAATTAAGTATATGCAAGTGTTTGTGCCACATGTGTAGCTCAAGTTTCAAACAATTCCATTGCATGTAACTCTTCTTCCCTCTCTCTTTCTCTCTTTGCATATCTCTCCCACTCACTCTCTCTCTCTCTCTTTCTTTATTGCATTTTCCTATGCGTTTCATTTCAAATTTCAAATTTCAGAAACTTTATCCAATGCTAAAAGTATTTGTTAGTTAAGCCAATTAAATTGCTTCTACAATGAAATTTATTTATAATTCCCAACAAGTTAAAGCAAGTAAATGCCCTCAAGAGCCATTCGACAATATTTACTTGTCTTTACATTTCTATTCTATAATTAATTTGGCAAGCATGTAACAATCCAAAATGAGCTATTATATCTAATTAATTGTCTTTCTATTTATTGATATAAATTAGTTGCATAAACAAATTAATTCCGTGCACAAGTCCCTAGGTCCCCGATCCCAATAATATTTCATTTCATGCAAATATTAGATATACATATATATGCATATATATATATATGTGTATATATTGGTTATTTGTACACCAATCAAGCAGTTAATAATACTTCATAATTGGATAATATTCCCAATAAATTGCTTGACCCTAGGGAGTTTTCGCTATACAAATATTGATATGAGCATCGCACTCAAGCACGATACAATTAATTTTGCCTTGCTGTTGCGAGACATTTCCATAATAATTATTGAATTATGTGATATGCTTATTAGCTTATCGGTTCATCAATAGAAATCGCTATATAGCTGCTACTCTTTCACTCATGCGCTGTCGCTCTCTCACTCTGTCGAGCCAAAGCACAATAATAACAAATGTTCAGACTTTGGCCATTTGGAAAAAATGCGCAACAGTTGCATGTGGCATGTGGCATGTGGCAACGGCAACAAACCAGCAAACAATTGTCCTTTCTGCTGTTGCCAAACACACACACACACACACACATCCCGAATACCCTAACTCCATGGAGCCGGCATCTTTCCTGCTCAACTGCGCATGTGCCCACACAGCCCAAAAACGAAGTAAACTTCGTTAAATTTCGGCTTTATCGTTGGCTTTCGGCTAGTCGCGATGCTCGTAGTGCATTTAGTCGCACACAGCTTTCCGGTAGAGTCAGTCGGAATCGCGAAAGACTTTGTCCAGCTATTCGGTGCAAACGAATCGCCGGCAGGACTCGCATTCAAATTTCGTGAAGTGACGAAGTGAACTCCGTCCAGTTGTAGTCCAAGAAATACTAAATTATTGTTCCTCGACCTATTCGAAATCTATATAAACCAAGTCATTAATAAACGTAAACGACGAACGTGTATAAGGTCAAAACCATTAGCATAAGCAGCATCAGCCTTCAGCTTCAGCTTCTGCTCCAGCTCAGGCATCATTATCATTATCATTATCGTTGTCATCGGCATTATTGTTGAACGCGGTTAGCGGTTCGCCTCGCGCGTGCTGTGACAAACCAACAGTAGCGAGGACATTGAGCCCGCAAGTGTCGGTATCTGCCCCCGTTAGCCGTCTCCCGTCTCCCGTCACCCTTCTCCCGTCTCCCGTTACACATTACCCGTTACCCGTTGCCCGCTAAGAGAGCCATGTTGACAGGCTTAAATGGGCTTTTAAGCGCTTAAATTTCAAGGCGCTTTTCCTCTCATTACGCTCGCTCCCGCTCAACGCCTGTCAGCGTTTTGGCTGGTGTCCTGTGAAATGATATATTACACCCAAGCAAATAAAAGTGTTGGTCCAAAGTGCGAATACGTTTTCAGCCAAAAAGGATTAAGCACTTCGTGCCGTGTGTGTGTGTGAATGTGCGTGCGTATATTTTTGTTGTGCGTGTTAACTGGCCATAAGGCCAAACGTGTCTCTCTGTCGCATAGCCAATGAAAGGATTAAAAGCATAACATTTCATATCAGTTGACAGTCCACAGGACACGGGACATAGGCCACAGAAGGATATAGCACATTGGAGGACAGAGACAGACACTCTACGCCTAAGCTGATTGCGTTTTGATAAGTAAGCATTTAATGTGTTTTGCTAAACACTTTTTTCCAACACTCAACAACAACTTGAGCACCCACTTTTCACGATTTCGTCCTTTCGCATCCTGCTCGGCCGCACACAGCCAGCAGCCGTGACTAACTCGGTTCGAGACGTAACGTCAACAGACTAGACCCACTTCAAAGTGAAACTAAATAAATATTTTCACATTTAAGCATTGCGTCCCTTCTACTACATGTGTGTGGACATGTGGCTGGTCAGTACACTGAGCAAAATTGTGAAAAGTCAATGTGAAAAATAAAATGTTAACTTGAAATAACTTGAAGAACTTTAAGTATTTATTAATAGTGAAATAGTTCCATATACATATATATATATATATAATAAGGTAAATTATTAAATGTAAATTAGAGGAAAGTAAATTAGTTCAACCCTGATATGGATACAAGTGAAATGTATAAATTAATAGTTAATAGTCTGGTATTTACTTTCTGGAATTTACTTTGAATTTAAAGCACTCACCCCTTGCTTTCGATCAGTGTATTCTCTTTTGTATGTTTGAAGTGTCTGTGTTAAGCGTTGACACTAATTGCAATGTGCGACAGATTAAAAGCTTTTGACCAACTCTTCAAAGTAGGCAATCAAAAGCAAATTGAACGACAGCTTACAGCGCGAGCACCCTGTAAAAAAAAAAAAAAAAAAGAAAATCATAAAAAAGCGCTTTAAAAGCTAAAGAGTGTATTTAAATGAAACGCATTAAAATATACGCTTAAGTGTAGTTATTACTGTCTTTTAACTGACGGACATAAAAAGTTGTTCATGCTTGCATATTACAGTGCAATTATCTTAATCGACCCTTAAGTGAAGTATATTTCCATAAAGCTTACATCATGAGTAGATTTGCATATAATGCTTGCAGAGTTGCGAGGTTTCTTCTTAGTATAACAACTCCTACTTCAGCTAACAGGGTGTAGGACTTGCGTCTACTCTCTATTTAAAACTAAAGAAAATTTATATTTCTCTTTTCAATATATTCACTCTTTATTACATATTATAAGAGTATTCAAATTTATGAGTATTTGCGTTTCTTTTAAGATATCATACGCGTATAGCTACATCACATCTAATCTAATCTCCTAGCTCACAACTTTCTCAACGTCATATATCTCAGCTCTGCCCTTATAGTGTTTGTTTTTTTTCTAGGGCACATAACTAATGCCCGCTCTCTATTACCAACAAGCGAAAGTAAATGGCCGCAAAATCCGTTCAAATCAAAAACATCAACAACAACAACAAAAAAAACAGCAGCTTAAGAAAATGTCAAGTTATGCAAATCTTGCGCTGCGCTTGAGCAACTTTTTTGAATGGGGTCGGTTGGTAATGCCCCTTTTCCACCCAACCCACTAGCAACCGCCCATCCGTCGAACGTTTCCGCACGCTATGCCACTATGCTGATGGAATGCCTAAGTGCTTGGCCAGGACACGCTGCCAAGCAGCCACATTAAATGGCCAAGCATAAAGGACAACAATGGGCGCCAGTGTCGAAGTGCAACAAAATGTTGCCCCGAAATGTATGCTACATTTTTCTCTTGCCTGCCTCCCTTTGTTGTTCTCTACGTACTTTTATGGTTCCTTTCTTCTTTTCATTCTTTTTGGGCAGTTGGGCCAAGTGCTAAGTGGAGGGCTTTTGATTATGTGAGCAAGTTTGAAAAATATGCATAGATTAGGCACGCTTTTAGCGCCCTACTTAGTGAGGCGACACGATGATTCAATTAGAGTGCTGAGCCAAGAGCAAACAATCAAAGATTATAAATAGTTTGTTGCGCTGCTTACACTTAAGCCGAATCACATTATTGAATCAGAACTTTTGATTGTCCTACTCAAATCTGAATATTATATGATTTTAATAACCATCAATGACAGCCATAATAAATCAATGATTATTGCCAGCCATTGTGTCCGGGGAATTGGCCAAAGAACATTTCAAATTTTTAAAATGGGTCGTTGAGTCGAGTTATTTCTTTTTATGACACTCGCACAGATAAAAGCAACAGCCAGGCTCCACATCGACTCTCTCAGTCTGAATTGCTTGAGTCGGAGTGGGTGCGTGGGAGAGAGAGAGAGAGAGAGAGAGAGAGAGAGAGAGATGCCTAAAAGTGTCATCGCTTAGCTGCGATTCTGTCACATTCTCTAGCTGCTAACAATAAATTTACCACACATAAACATGAAAAATGGGCAGAGCCAAGCTCGGGGCGTTCGAGTTATCAATAGGAGCACATAAAACATAATTTGCGATTGTTTTTCATGCCAAATGGAAGGCGAACACTGATGCTCATGTAGCTTGCTTTAAACAATTTTATGAAGAATAAATATATTGTTATTTTGGGGTTAAATCTTTTTGATTTAAAAGTATATTGTTATTTTAGAGTTAACCCTTTTTGATTCCAAAGCTCATATACAAATGTATGTATGTATGAAATTGTTTTTAAATTAAAATGGAAACGATGGAAGATGGAAGATGGATATTGACATTAAATCATAATTTGAAGTCAGATAAATTTGAACTATTTATTAAAATGAATTATTTTTTGTTTTAAAAAATCATTTATATGGAATTTTTATATTGATATATATATATACATATATATTTATATTTTTATATAATATATATATGTTAAAAGGTATTAAATACTCATTTTTATATTAAATTTATAAATTTATATTTAAAAGGATTATATAATCATTTTCATATTTTAGATTTAATTTATAATAATAAATGATGTGTTGTAATGTAGAGTTAATTAATAAACTAATTATTCAATAGTTTTTCCAAGAGTTTTTTATTTTAACTTTTGTAAGATTTTGTTATTTTTGAAAAGGTTTTATATAGTTGCTTTTTATATTTTAGATTTATTATATTTTAGATTTAATGCATAACAAATTATTAAATAGTTTTTATATAGTTTAAAATTTTTAAGTTTTTTTTTTTATTATTCAATATTTAATAAATTTATTCATGTATGTATTTCATTTATGTATTTTATTTAATTATTTTTATATATTTTTTTTCATACCATAATTTATAAATTCAATTTATACATAAACATACATATTTATATGTATTTATATTTTACATTTCTGACAAACATAGCTCGCAAATAACTATTAACCGTTTCAGTGTTCACGCTCTGTTCACAAAATACACTCCCTCGCTCTGATTAGGAGCCCTCGGCGTAATTCGTTTCGGTTTTCGGTTGAATGCATCGAACTATTCGTGTGACGCTCTGTAACCGAACATCGTTTCGGGTGCGATACGATTGAGGCTCGCATAATGAGGTTTATAGCAAGTGAGCATCTGCTTACTCAAAGAGTCGATGCAAACGATCTTCACCTTCTCTCTCACACACACACACATGCACAACACAGTCACTCTCATGTACGCTATTGATGTGCTTGGCAAAGACTCGATCGCATAAGTGTGAGTGAGCGACTTTTATAAGCAGCTATTGAAAATAAGTTCAGAGATATTTTAATGTTTTTGATTTATTTTTAATCAATTTTATATTTATATATATTTATATTTATATTTAATATTTTAGATTTATTATAATATTTATATCTACTAATATTATTATATTTAACTTGTTTACTTCTTATTACAATGTTCACATTTAATTAAACTTTAATTTGAAAACTGTATACTCTATTCATATCAATTTCATGGCAGCACAGACAATTGTAGCTCTACATAAATTCGTTCGTTGTTCATTGAAAATTGCACAAATTGTCAATTAGATAGCAACAAATTACTCTGCCACAGAATTCTGCTCACGCAGAGTGACCAAGTCACGCCCAGGGCACCGCCCTCCCTCCGTCCCACCGTCCCTCCGTCCCCCTTAGGCATGCTCAACCACAGTTTGAGCCGCAGCCTTTATTAGTGTCCATGGAGTTGCGATATTTAGTGCACACGACAAATTGTCTACACAGCGCTCTTGCCTAGTCGCTCTAGGTTACATATGGTATATATAGTATATATAGTGCTATATGTATATCCATGTCAAAGCCTAACGGCCTTCTCTTCCCTCTCTCTCTCTCCTGCTCTCTCTCTCTTTGCCTAGTGAAGCGCAACGCCGAAATGTTACAAAATCGCACAAATGGCTTGCACCACATCCCTTTTCATTTGCGTTTGCCTACCCATAATGCCCATTGCCCATTGCCCATTGCCCATTGCCGATTGCCCAGTGCCCTCGCCCCAAATGTAAATTAATTGCCTGTACAAATTAGCCAACTCGGCGAACATTTCGAACATTTTGTACATTTTGTACATTTTGGACATTAGGCCCAGGCGCACAAAATGCTGGCATAAATGGGCAAACTCTCCCTAATTTCCCCATACGAAATAATTGGACAATCACCAGCAAAAATAATTACCAACGAAATGCTCAACTATAATATACCCTGAATTGAATAGAAATATAGAATTAATGAGAAATATATATGAAGTATATATATTGTAACGGCAAATGCTAAAGTATAAAAATCGCGCCAATAAATATATAAATATTTCAATGTGCTTCAAAGCTATTGAGCTTGGATTAAGCTGCTCTGCAAACTGACAATGGAAATGTATGCATTATTAATTTGATTTCATTAATTATTGTTTATGCTGTGAATCACTAAACGCTTATTAAATTTCAAGCATTTCATCCCAACTATTCTTGCATTTTTTTTTTACCAACACGAATCTTTTATGCGCTTTCAACTATAAAACTTTGTTCTATAAGTATTATGATTAATTTATACTTTGATTATGATTAATTTATACATTTCAATTCATGCAGTATTCAACACGAACCTGTCAAGTTCTCTTAACGATTAATGTTTATTCGATGACTCAACAAAATGTACTTGTGCTTTCAGCAATATATAGCAATCAGACTTGAAGCTTAAGCTGCCATTAATACAGTATATATCAAAAGTATTAATACAGTATATATCAAAAGTATTTCAACACTAAGATCAGTTTTATATTATTTCAAAGCTTTAAGTAGCTGAGCTTTAATGAACTTTGACTCCCACTTCATATTGATGCTTTTATAACCAGATTTTACGGTCAAATACCCTATGTAAACAGTGAGCATACTTTGTACCTTTCGTACACTCACATTTTGTCATTGCCAGGTAAACAGATGCAAATGTTGCTCGTTATTTTTAATCAGCTATCAAAATGTAAAGCTGCTAAATTTATCTGAAACATTGTCGAAGCACAGCTGAACAACAACAACATTTGCCATTTCATTCCAATTTTAATATTGTGCACAACAGCAATTCTTTTCACGTAAAATATTTAATGAAGTCGCGCAAACAGAGACCACGACGACCCCACCAAAAAACCCATTTGGCACATTTGACTTTTGCCTTGTTTGTATTTAGTTTATTTGTATAAGTGCGTGTGTGTATGTGTGTGTGTGTGCTGTGTGTGTTTTGTGCATATTGAAATTTGTTGTTCGAGTCGCATTAAAGTTAATGAGGAAATTGCTGAAACTGGCATTCTCTGTGTGGCCATTAGATAGGGCGAATTGAGGGCAACTATTTGCTAAAACTGTGCTCGAGGCCAAATTCATTGAAATTAAACTTTATTTACGAATGTGCAAAGCTTCAAATTACTCAAATTCCTGAATTTAGATATTTTATTTCGCATTTTTACGCAAGAGCTTAATAGTCAAGGCAATGAGCCACTTATACTGAATAGAAATCTGAATCAGATTCTGTTACCAGTTTATCATCAACAACAACAATTGAAGCTCCCCCAATCCCCCGAGTTTTGTGTCTGCAATTGAAGCAAAAGCAAATGCCTCGCGGCACTTGGCAACATTGGCACAGCAATTGGAATGAGTCTAGAAATGAGAAATGGGAATGGATGTAGATGTGGAAGTGGAAGTGGAAATGGAGAACGAATGCCAAATGGGAAACGGGAAGCAAGTTGCCTGCCTTGACTGCCATTTAAAGTCGCCAAATGATGGCAGCAGCAGTGAAACAGAGGCAATGCTCAGAGCAAACAGAGCGAAGGGACCTCTCCGAGCAGGAGGCGGCGTTAGGGTGGAATGGGGCCTTGGCAGAGCAATTGAAACAACAACGAGGCGGAAATAAAATATTAACTTTGCTTAACTCAAACTCACGATTCAATTAAGAAGCGAAAGCCATTTTATAATTGAAACGAGCTTGCCCCCCTCTGCCTCTGCCTCCTTCCCGGCCACGCCTGCAGGCGTCTGCCCCCCCATGAAATGAACGATAAACAGGAAAATGGCTGTGGCATAGACCAAAGGCAAACAATAAAGAACATCAATAAATATTGCGAGCAACAAAAATTAGCAAAAGGGGGAACCTACGTAGATAATAATAATGGTTAGCAGCATTTCAAGAGTTGGAGGCGGGCCGAAAATGAAAGATGATTATTCATTAGACTCCAAATTATGTAATTGAAAAGTTTTTTCTCACAACTGCCAGGACTCACAACATCATCAGCAGCCGCAGACACTGCCGCAGATGCTTGTGCTGAACAACATCTTCTTGCTGCCGAAGACAAAGCCCGGCGCATAATTTGTCACCGAAGCTAGTGGGCGGGCGAGGGATACATGGCAGCTGTGCCTAGGCGTGGCGTGGATACCCGGACTGATGATGCGTGTGACTAAGCAGAAAATTTTCAGCATTGGCTCCCCCAATTCTACGACAGCCAACAGACAACTCGCAGTCCCTGTCCCTGTCCCTGTCCCTGTCCCCAGTTGAAAGACAAACACCTTCTACCCCTACCCGCTCGCTCTTATCCTTCCTTTTGATTATG
The DNA here is from genome assembly GCA_035047405.1 of Drosophila stalkeri. Taxonomy (NCBI): domain Eukaryota; kingdom Metazoa; phylum Arthropoda; class Insecta; order Diptera; family Drosophilidae; genus Drosophila; species Drosophila stalkeri. The sequence goes on along the minus strand of JAWNPR010000090.1, from coordinate 3,981,817 downwards.
ATTGAGTTGACGTCGTTAATATGTTATCGATGATGACGTGGGACCCTTCGAGCTCCTCCTCGCAACGGAGGGAAAGCCTTCAGCTCACTGTGAGCGTGTGCCACGCGCTCACGACTTGGCGGCTTCAGCAGCTCGACAGATGAGGCGAGATGTTTGGCACCCTGACTGCCTGGCTGCTGGCTGTTTGTCTGCTGCTCCATTTAAATCAGTTACATTGCTCGCAATGTCAACACAAATACACACAAGAGACACACACTCACACCCATCCATCCACCCATACACATGTGCGCTTTCATTTTGTTATTTGTCTTCTGAATTATTAATGAATTTGCTGAATGGCATTGGCTTCAGCTTCAGCTTTAGCTTCAGCTTGTGGCAGGGATCTTATTGGTAGTTGCCGTCCTGATGATCTGGCTCTTAATCAAGTGAGTCGGCGCCTGGCCATTTCTTTCATCGCAGATAAGTTTAATTAAATCTCTGGCATATTCTACATTCTGCATTCCGTGGCCGCATTTCTGCCACGCCCACAGCTGGCTTGACCGCGCATTGCAAGACTTTCAGCACTTTTCGTTGGCAGCAAAGGCAACAAAGTTTTCTGATTTCGATTTTTATTGCGGCCAAAAACCCAGCAACTATTCCCAATATGCAGCCATGGGGATTGCAGGAGTTAGAAGGAGCAGGAATCGAAGCAAAAGCAGAAGCAGAAGCAGGAGAAGGGGCAACGAGAGGGGCAGAAAGTGCAAGCAGGTGGAATTGGAGGTCGGTTTCTTGGCAACAATTTCATTTTGGAGGCACTTGACTGCTGCACCCACTCTGCTTCTTCCGATTCCTTTCCCCTTTCACCTTCCCCCTTTTCCACTCACATTTTCCATTTCCATGCCAACTCTTGACTTTCCACCTGGCCGAATGTTTTGATTTTGGTTCTGGTTTTGGCTCTAACTGCACCTGGAATTCCATTCGTATGGCTGGCTACACACGCAAGCAGCAGAAGGTGGAAAGCAGAAGCGAGAGGGGTGAACAGAGAATCAACTGAACCACTTGAACCACAAAATCCACACAAACATTTCTGCAACGCAAAACTTTTTCCTATTTCACTCCTCCTTTTCCCCTTTGAATAATTTAAAAACTGGAAAACACACAAAATATTAACACGAATTTATTAAAACACCAGTCGAAGCAACTCGTGTGACTTTTAATCAGCAGAGCATACGCCACCTACCTCCTCCACTCTTCCCTCCCCTCTCTCCTACCAGAAGTTCTCGATGTGCGTTTCTGTAAGCTGTTAATCTTTTTTTCAACTTTGTAATTACTTTTGCAGGCAGAGAACTTTCTTTGAGCAGCACATTCACAAATTATTTTTGAAACAAACAACAAAGCCACTCAGCCACAGCCCCACACACTCCTTTCTCTCTCTCTCTCTATATATCTCTTTCTCTCTTTCTCTCTCTCTCTCTCTCTCTCTCTAACCACACACCACACATAGTGTCACCAACCACTCGACTCCCGTCCGAAAACTCAACTAAATCACTTTCTATTCAACAGGACTCTGCTTCGAACGCAGCAGCTGGCCAGCCGGACAGCCAGTCGAGCAGACGACACAAAAAGGCCACCAGGACAAGCTACCCAAGCTGGACACATGCTCCACACCAGCAACTGGCACTGGCACTGGCACTGGCACTGGCACTGGCTACGTTGCCAACGTGACGAGCTAAGCCACCAGCAAGAGTAGCAGTTGGTCAAAAGAGAAACAGCCACAGAGAAGGGTAGAGCTGGCCAATAAAAAAGCTAACGAAATTCGTGCAGACTCAGATGCGAAAATGCTGATGCCGCTTGCAGTCGACAGTCGAATTGAGCAACAACTGCAACAACAACAACAACAACAACAAGAACAACAGACGCAACCGCAACAAAAACAAAACTGGAAAAGTTGAACAGGGACAGAGGCAGCAGCGGCTGAAAAGTTCCAAAATTTACCAGACACAAATTTCGTAGAACTCTGCTCGGCGTCGCTCGTCGCTTTGTGGTTGCATCCGGAACTGTTAGCAGCAGTTGCCGTTGCCGTTGCCGTTGCCGGAATTTGATTTTAACGCATCTTTTAGAGCCGCGTCGCCTGTTTGCCAACTGGCAGCTGGCAGCTGGCAACCAAATCAAAACTGAAAGGAAGAGTCTAGTCTGTGCCTGCGGAACGCTTCAATGGTCACACATTGAAATTGGCTGCCAAAGAGCCAAAGGGGAACTCCACTCCACTCCCGCTTGAAATGAGCGCCAATTGCGGCGTCACATGCACTGACAAGTTATTAACTGCACATATCCCAGGCAGATAAGCATCTCCCGCATCTCATCTAACACTGAGCAGGAGAGGAACGAGCAGGAGCTCCAATTGCTCATCATGGCCAACAGCCGCTGTTTGCTGCTGCAGCTCCTCTGGACGTCGCTGCTCACTTGGCAGTTGCCTTCGGTCAGCGGATATCTCAACATTTTCATCAGTCACCACGAAGTGATGAAGCTGATGGGTAAGTTCATATGAGATATACTTTTTGGGGGTAGGCGCAATCTCATCTCGATTTGAAAATAATCGTCGGAGCGTCGGAGCGTTGGAGCTCCGCCCCACCGATATGATTAATAGTTGAATGGCAAAGTGCGACAGGACAAATTCATTGCTCCTCAACAGGAAAAACAAACAAAATGTGTTGAGGCGGGGGCTTAGGCACAGACCACGTCGCAGTCATTAATAGTTCCAAAATAATTGTTGACCATGACGACGACGAGGGCGACGACGATATATAGATGGAGAAGGGGAAGACGCGGGGTTGGACGACCACAAAAGTTACGCGAAAACACGGAAGAAAACAAATCCACACAAATCGATTTCCGGCTGTAGACGGAGCCACCCTCGCACCTTTGCCACCTTGTTGACAGCTGCAAGTAGTCCACCTCCGACTCTCGCTTAGTCACTACCCACTCCCCTCACCCACATCCTCACCCTTCTCATCTATCTGCGCTCTGCTAACGACTTCACAGTCCGGTGCGGCGCATTTTGTTGTTTGTTTTGCTGTTTTGCTGTTTTGCTCAACGCGAGGCCTCGTTATTGATGGCGCCAGCTATTCAAGTAGCTCCAGATCGACCTTGTGCCAGGCCCAGGCCCAGCCCCAGCCCCAGCTCCCGCCACAGCCCCTACCCAATTCATGTCCTCGAAAATAGTTACAGTAATAGGCATTCATTCGGCGTGCCAAGGCGGAATGACGTCGTGTTGCTTGCCTCTCGTTGATTAATGGTTCATGGCTCCAAAATGTGAGCCAAGGCGGTCCCGAACACCCTCTTGCTCGGCCTCACCCTCCTCTAGCCAGCAGTCCATCATTCATGCGTTAGTTGTGCACAGCATTTTCCGGCACTTAGCTGTAATTGGAGCAAAATGCTTCAATCTCATTATGCAGGCTCAATCGTACTCCTAGTCCTAGTCCAACTCTCCCTCCTAATCGCCGAATCACGGCACTTCAATTAGTTGAACAGTATAAAAATAATCCACACAAGTGCCACACGGACCCGAGATTGATGAATGGCCAAAGAACTTTGAGTTGCAGCTGTCGCCCACGTCACTGGGTCAGCCTCTCCAGCACCTCGTCTCCCCGTCTCCTCCTCTGCTCATCGTGACTCTCATTCACAATATCTAACTCTCTGTAGTCCACTTTGAGATTGCATTTGAGTTCGCTGAGCCATGCGCCACTCGCCCGGGCAATTGACACTTCACAAAGCGTGCGCTGGCCCCTCACCCCTTTCACATCTTTGAATGCAAATCGGATTCCATTAGCGACAGCTCAAAGAATCTTCCACTTTGTTTGTTGCTCTTGGTAATTTCCTGTGCTATGCGCGATTCCCATAGATTCCTTTTCTCACTCACTGCTTCTTCATCATCTTCCACTCACCCCAGCCACAGAGCTCGTTATGATTTTAACGACCAGTTAACACCCCCTCCCTTATGATATTTGCCACCCTCTGGGCTTGTTTTCCATTTGAAAATTAACAAGCAGCATGAAATCAAACAAACTGACCCGCCCAGCTCGCTTCCCACCCCCTCGGCAATCACTTCACCATCTTCTCTCTCCTCCAACTGCGACATGCCATTGCATGATTTATTTTCAGGGCTCCTCTGCATATGTCTCTATGGCTATTTGTTCAAGTGGAATGTGCGTAACGGCTGCATGACCCAGCTCCATCTCCAACACCAAAGCCCCGTTCCAGCTGTCAATTCTCTCCCTGTTTCAGTTCCTCTTCCCTTATTCCGCATACGCATTTCTCGAATAACTTCACTCACTGGCAGTTCTTTCACTGCGTGACTGTGATTGACGTGATGCATTCCCACAATAAAAATCGAGTACAGCGTTCGCTCTGCTATTTCAAACGCCGTCCTCCTCCTCCTCCTCCTCCTCATCCTCCTTCGACTCCCATTTTGTAAGTTTGTTCCATAAAGCGAGCTGTAAACATGAGTTAAACGATTTCTTTTCTGGCTGTTCCTAACTACACTGAAAAATGTATATATATGTATCTCGATTCGATGAAGAGACGACAACATTAAAATTAAATATTTTTTACGCTTTTGCTGAAGATTTTCCGCTCTGCCTTCCATTGCGCCGTGTCGTCCCAGCAACGAGCAATTTTCGACCCACAGTTGCCAGCGACACCAGCTTCATATACCAGCAGTCAGGGAGGGTCGCCCCACTTACCAGCCCCACCTCCTCTGTGCTGTGCAAGGGTGCGTAAAAATGCAATTTCAACAAGTTTCACTTTGATGTGCACATTTCTTGAGAGCGAACAGGAACCCGAGCTCGAACAGGACTTGTTTCTAGGTCTAGAGCATTCTCCCACCTTTTTGGCTCCAAATTTTCCCTTTAAATTAAAAGTTAATGCAAAAGAAAATTATTTTTAATGAATAGAAAACAGCCCGAAAATCGCCACATTAATAAACCAACCCTCGACCTTTTCAGCCCACTCTCTCTCTCTCTTTCTATAGAGCAGGGTCGATTGGGCACATTGCTGAGCACGGTTAGAAAATCAGAAAGAGAAGGCGTGAACAATTCTTAAACTGTGCCAATTAAACGTTGAGCTCGATATTGATTCAAGTTAGGAAGACGAAGGCTAATAAAAGAACTGCATTCATTGCAAAGGGATAAGCCCTGTCGAGGTGTCACCTAGCCAGCAGGAGAAGGCGACAGCCAGGATGATAATTTCAGGGAATGCACGGCATTGCACTGCTTCAAAACGGCTACTCAGCTAATGACACTAATTATCCTCTTAATCTCTTATGCAAATTGTGTGATGCCATTGTCAAAGCCGTACTGGAGTCCTCTTTTCGCTCCTTGATACTCCATCCACCAAATCCTTTCTCCCTCTTCATCCGCCTCCTCCAGCTCTGCGAGCGAGCGTCTGCGGTTGCAGCGTCACGTGTGTGTGGCGAAGCCATTCAGACAATCGCAGGTATTATAATTACAGTGGAGAGCAAGGCGACAAGGGGAACTATCTGGGACAAGGCACTGAACGAGCTGAAAACTTTGCAAGGCGACGGCAAAGTTGGCGCTGTGCAAGGCGCGTGATATGAAAGACGGCCAAAGTTCGACGCTACAAGAGTTAGACCCGTAACCAAGTTGGCTGTCCTTTTTATCTCCAGTTGCAGAACGAAGAAAATCTCATGAAAATTAAAGTCGCATTCGAGCTGTAGGTTAAATTCGCTTAAGAGGCCAATCGAAAAGTTGAAAGTCTCTTTGGTAGTGAATCACATTAGTTTCCAATCAGAACTGAATTAATTAAACCAGAACAAGTGCATTCCCTCCCCCTTTCCATTGTCTGCACTCTCTCTCTCTTTCTCTCTCTCCCTCTCTCTCTCTTTGTCTCTCTGATGTCACATGTGTCTAACCTTTCGTCATTGTTGTCCTACGACTCAGCTCGAGCTAAGTGAGATTGTTCTTTTCGTGTGTTTGTGCATATGTAATGTGAGCCACTTTGAGGTTATGTTTGTGTTTTTCGTTTAGTCTGTGGCGTATTTCCCAAAATGGATGAATAAAGAGGGATCAAAGTAGAGTCAATTGCAGCCTCTTCTCTCTCTCCTTATTTTTTCTCTGTGCAGTTTGCCAACGGAAACCGGAAAATGTAAAAGGAAAGTAGCACACTTTAGCTGCCTGGAAGATAGTCAGCGGGGTGCATAACAATTTCGAATTCAAAAACAAAATGAAACTGTAAAGGAAAACGGCTTACGAATTGGGGAAGTTCTTAGACGAGTTGTGAATAGAAGGAAGCTAACGAAAAATGCTTTTTCTTGTTCTATAATTGGATTTGAAATTGTTTTAAGAATACAGCGAACACTCTATTCCGTCTCTCCTAAATGCACGCACATACGCGCTTCTTTCGTTCCGCCCTGTCCCTTTCCTCACCGGAAACGCAACACTCAACTTCCGGCACAGACGCATAGTCAAAAGATGAATGAGGAACTAGGGAAGAGGGGAAGAGGAGGACTGGTAGTCAAGTTGAGGATAGTAAACAGCATTTGCGACTTTCAATGCAAAGCAAGGCCTGATCCCAGGGAGTAAATGATGCAACATAAAGCAACCCACTAAGCGGGAATGAAGGGAGAAGGAGGAATCAAGCTGAGGCAGGGCAGAGACAACAATGAAAGCGGATGAAGAAATTTAATTTCACGTCTTTTTAACTCGAACAGCTCGTCTTTCACTGCCAATACAGAGACGGAGGCTTAGAGCTTACAGGGTCGGGGTCAGAGATTAGGACGTTCCCGAAGCTAGTTAAAGAAACACAAAGCGAAGTATGATGATGCGTTTGTCGCTGTCTCGACTGGTCTCGTCTCGAATCGAGTTAGACAACACTTGACACCTTTTAATATCTCGTCCCATCCCACACAAATCCCTTCGTTCCCCTCGGGTGTCTGTCGCGCATCATTTGAGGCAAGAATCGAGAGCGAGAACCAATTGACGCCCTTTGCATTGTCGCCTGCTGGTGACGGATTCGATTTCGATTATTATTGTGTCTTGGTTTTTGTTTACCGTACTTCGCTCACCCACTGCAAACCTGCTCCCATCCCCCTTGAGTTGTCGAGGAAATCAATTTCCGTTCAAGTTGAAAGGTATATAGAGCTGGAGGGTAGAGACAAGGAGAGAGCCATCAACTGCGAGGAAAGTAAACACAGAATGCACAAAGTTTGCATAGCAGTAGAAAATCCACGGAAGGGACTCCAAGGGGAAACTGTAACAAAGCAAATTGTGAAATAAACTTTCTCTTTATGCCTGCAATGCATCGGAAACCTAATCTCATCTTCACTATGCTCTTTACTCTCATTCAAAGGGCTGGAAGCGGATTTGTTCTATGTGCACGAGGGAGCCATTAACACATACGCGATGCACTTCACCGTTCCCGTCCCAGCAGATGTTCACGAGCTGGAATTTTCCTGGCAGAGTCTCATCAGTTATCCGGTAAGCCACCTGACCCACCTCTTCCACCTGATTTGAAAATTTGATTTGCACTCCATTAACTGGCTAACTCTCTAACAGCTGCGCTATACAATCAGCATTGAGTACGCCAACGACCAGGACGCACTGGGCACACCCACGCTCAGCATTCCACACAAGGGCATAGTGCCGCAGGAGATCGAGTCTTTTCTAGTCTACCTGCCGTGCACGGGAAATGTCAGTCTCCAATTGCCGGTCAATGTCAACATGGTAGTGCAAGGACCTCCCCGCTTTAACGACACCCGACTCCACTTCAAGCGCAACAAGATCTGTGCCAAAGGTAAGTTCCCAATCCTCCGTTAACAATTGTCATTCGCTATAATCTCGCTTCCATTATCATAACTATTCCAGGCATCTCTCCTGAGCCGAATCAGTCACCTGCGCCAGCACACGCCCCTTCCCAAGGACCGGCTCTGATGAGCGCCGCAGCCTGTGCTTTAGGCCTAGTCCTGGCCGTAGGCCTTGTGGCTAGCATGATGTATGTGCGGGCTCGCAAGCAGCTACGCCAGGATTCGCTACAGTAAGTCTGATTGATTGGCACATCAATTTAATTATCTACCCAACTATTAACTCTTCACTCTCATTCTCTCTCTCTCTCTCATTCCATCCTTAGCACCAGCTTCACAACAGCGGGTTATGGCAGCCATCAGAACGTGTTCATTCGCCTGGATCCTCTCGGACGACCGCCGAGTGCGACCGGCTCTTATGCGACCATTGCCAGCCTCAACAAGTATCCAACGGAGACCAAAAAGTCCTGCAGCATATTCGACCGTAAGTTTTCGCTTTCTTCAATAGCCCCATCCCTTTTTCATCGGCCTCCGAACTATTCATTTCCCTACAGGCTTCCGCAGCTCACCCACGCCCACACCCTACGCCACCGCCCTGCTGCCAATGGGCGACCAGGCCGGCGAGACCATTTACTCGAAACCAGAATCGGTATGTCCCTCGAGGATTTCCTACTACGCCTCCTCGCAGCTAACCCAGGTGAGTCCCAATCTCCATCTGATTCTGTGGCCACATGAATTACCTCCAAGGGGGTTGATTCGACCAACCAACTGCCCTCAGGTAAATCAATGCCTTTGATATGTTGCGACACGTGCCAGGCACAAATGGATATGAATCCCGTTGATGTTCGGTCGCTCGGTTGCCTAGGCCACCAGATCCACTCCGTTGCCAATTTGTGGCACTCACCACACCAGACCAGACGATTGCTCCCAAGGCAGCAGCTACATCCACATACACATATACATACAAATCCCGACTCGAGCCACCTTTCCACGTCGATAAAAATTAAATTCTAATTTATATTTACGAGCTGATAAAGCTCCCGAAGTGCGTTAAACTCGAAACAAGAGCCATTCATAAATATGGGATTCTCTTTCCCACTCACCAGGGCGCCACGCTGCCAGCTCTAGTTGTTGTTGCATTCAGTGGGGTTGCTGAGAGTTGGGGCAAGTTTTGCCTGGCGCTCACGTAGCCCACACACACTTAAAGCAGACGAGAATTATGTAGATACGCGCTCTTATGTGTGAGTAGAGAGTAGCTGGGGGAAGCGTGTGAGTGTGAGTCTGTTTAGATAAGCGGAAGGTGCCTCTGACTGTGCTCGCTCGTCCCTTTGTTTTTCTTCCAGTTGAGATACTCGCTGGGTGCAAATTAGCAAACTAAATTTAAACTAACCAAAAGCCGCAGATGAATCCCTATGAGGCAGCTATCAAACCTTAAGAATTGTCTGTTACGAGTCCCCTCAAATTAATTTTATGAGACCTCACAAAACTTTTTACACATTTCCCTTTCTTGGAATCTCTTTTTATATATATTCTAGGAATCCCTCTGACATTTTAGCTTCTTGGCCTTGACAAATCTGTTGCAAATTAGAATAAATTATTTAGCAGCTTCTTTTCCATTCCTCTGGCAAAAACATCTCTCAGGGCCGAGCAGCGTTTACATTTTCTTTATTTTTTTCCTAGACAACAAAGTGTCGCAGCTCCTGCCTCACTCTGTCGCCATTCTCCTGATTGTTTGGGCCATTTTCGTCACCATCTCGAGACGCAATTTCCATCGACGCATAATTAAATATTCAATTTCCATGGAGACTCCTTTGGATTTTTATTTGCTGGTTATTCCTTAACATTCCTCCAACTGTTCCTGGCCTCTGCTGTGTGCCCAAACGATTTCTGTTTGTTTAGACTTCAATTTCATCCTCATTATGGCAACCGTTTCGAGCCATTTGGCTGGGGAGCAGCTAGGCACTCGCCTCACACACTCACACTCACATACTCTCACACATGGATAGCTGGCATATCTGGATGTCTGGGATAATGCACAGCATCAAGAGTCATATCCATTTGCCGCTATCTGCTGGCCGTGCTTATAGAGAGGGCGATGAATTAAGTGAATTTATACAAAAGTGGAGCCCCAAAATTGCATATGGCTCTTGTGTCTGAAGAGAGGGCACTGTGGCTGAAGGGAGTGTTTGCCATAATTATTGCTGTTCTCTTGTTATAACCCCCAGCCCCAAACCTGACTAGTCACCCAACTCATATGAGTGTTTGTGAAGCACTAAAGGGAATGGGTGAGGCGAACAGAGGAGCGACGCACTCATTTAGTCAAACAATTATATCCAAGTACACACACACACACTGAAATGTTGTCGGCTCTGATCTGCTCACTTGTGTGGAAATATCTCATTTGTGTGGGGCTTCCTTACCAACAACATCCCTCTTTCTGCTCTCCACTCTTGCCGACTCCCTTTTGATTCTATTAAATCAGTCTATAAATGTTGGCCAAATTGCTTTAATGTTCAGCGAAAGTTTAGCTAACGACAGCGGGGACTAACGTACAACAATTACAGCTGAAGCCAAAGGGACGAAGGGTAAATAACAATAAAAACAGCAGCGAATGTAGCGAGAAGAAGAAGAAGAAGCCAGACTACAGCTGTTGAAACATGACTTTGTGCTTGTTTAGAAACACTTGCAAAATATTATTGCAACAGCAACAACAAAGGCCTTCAATAATAAATTGGCGGAGATGGGAGGGAACTACTATCTGCGGGTAGTCAGAGCAGAAGCTAGAAGCTACTGCAAACGAAGCAACAAACATAGAAAGGCATTAGGATATTGGATCAGGACTAAGCTTAAGTGGCTTAAGGATGAGGCTGAAGGAGAGAGAGCATGGATAGCATAAGTGGCTGCTGCGGTTGAAGATGTCGAGAGCAAGTACATGAAGCGAATGGGTTAACTAGATGGCAGCAACAGAGTCAGAGTCAGCTCCAGCTACAAGCTCAGCAGCGCATTCGAATGGCATCGTTTGGGGGCAAAGTTGGAAAAGTGCGTGAGGCAGAGAAGCGGAAGAGAGAAGAAGCTGCGCAAAGTTGGAAATTAATTTCCATGGAGCACGCCCTGGCTAGAGTATTTTATGGAGATTACGAAAGAGATTCGTGCAACCTGAACAGGTGCTAATTAAAAATGTTGTCGTCGCCCCATTAAAGAAATTTGTAAATCAACCTGCAAATGACGCGCGCCGCATGCGAAAAGCTAAGCCTAGGCACATGCCAAGCCAATGATGGAAAGGGTGTGTCCACAGGGGGTACGAGGACCACTGTGCTCCCACTTTGGGGTAAGTGGAGCAACTGGGTGTGCGGCACGTACTCTGTTAATGGGTTTTTCACTGTTGTTCTTTTGATTAAAACGAATTATTTACATTTGCGACAAAGCCCGCAGCCAGCCAGAGGGAAGGGGTATATGGAGATGATTTAATATGCGTCGAGGCTTATGTCTAGTCAAAGGAATGGGCATTCTCCATTGACGTCACTCGCCCTCGGCAAAGGTTGACAAATTGCGCAACTGTCAGTTAATTTTTGTTCAGTTTTTGTTGTTTTTTTTTGCATATCTCTGGCTTTGCTTTTGCCTACCAATCCTTGCCTGGCAAGGAGTTGGCTCTTTTCTTCTGCAGGCTATGGGGAAACTATAGTGAATGCCTTTGTCTGCCATTACACTATTGATTGCTTCCTGCCAGCCGCAGAAAGGGACAAACGGAAGTCGACAACGGATGTTGCCTTTGTTGCCCGTTGCCTGATGCCTGATGCCTGTTGCCTGTTGCCCGGTTACTCAGTTACCCAGACAGACAGACAGATTGAGAGATAGGGAGATAGGGAAGGAGTGTTTCGGCTGTCCAACATGGGCTTTATGTGGGATTTTGGTCAGTTGCAGACTGTGTCGGAGGCTTTTGCGGTTTTCACACCACCCACACTTGACCGGACAATGGTAGGCAATGCGATAAGATGGATGCGTTGGTTTGGTTGTTGCTCTCGGCTGATTTCATTGCGGTCAGTTTGCGTTGGCCACCTGAGCCACTGCATGAAAGATGGATTGGTAGCAAGTCCGAAAGAGATTGAGAGAAGAAAAGTCGCGAAACATGGTTCAATGATGCATTGGCATCTGTTGACAGCAATAACTTTGGCTAACAATCTCACTTAAGCTGTTGAACAAAAGTAAAAGAGACCTAAAGCATAGGAGAATTGCGAAGCTTAAAAGCAAATATTACAAGTAAAAAGTTTAAAGTCTAATTTATTCGAGAAGTTATTTAAAGTCGCCAAGCATAAGTAAAATATCTTTAATAATATATGACATTACAGTTTACATTTGAAATTTTACCATATTAAAAGCTAGCATTATTTATGAGCAACATGTAACAAAACACCTTCCCATTGAAATATTCATGTCTTTGTATAAGAAATATTTAATTACGCAATTAATTAAGCACAATTTAAATAACATTAAAATTAATATGAACAAAATAATGCTTTTACGCTAAGCCACAATTGAATACCAATTCCCAGTTGCTCAGCGATGGGCGTGACCAATAGCACGCGATGCCTAATTGAAAGGCAATTACCTGTAATTAGATATGTATGTATGTGTGTGTGTGTGTGTGTGTGTGTGTGTAGGTGGCAAAGTGGGTTAATTAGGCGGCAGCTTTAATTAGGCCCGAAAGGCCTTGCGTTATCTTTAATTATGCATTAGATGCTTAAGACCACAACAAAAGGCGCTCAAAAAGTTTCCAAGCTGCTATTAAATGCTCAAATACAATAAAGACAAAGAAGAGAGAGAGAGCGAGAGAGATAGTGAGAGAGAGAGAGAGTGAAGGTCTAAGGTAACTCATCAAATTGCCATGCATCAAATCGATCGGGCATAAATCAAACGAATATTCAAATTAGTTTCCCAGCCAATTAGAAAGCCATTTCACTCGCTCTCTCTTTCTCTTTCTCTCTCTCTCTACTTGCCAGCCAAATGCGAAATTAATGACAATTTGCATAAGAGAAAGTAAGAGAGAGCAAAAGAGAAAAAACCTTAAAATTCCAAGTTTCAAATCCAAGGAGCTAGCAGAATGGGAATTCAGTAAAAGGGCAGGTAAAGGCAGTCAGCTAGGTAAATTGAAATATAATTGAGCTACGAGCTAAGTCTCGTTCTGGCTTGGGCACAAAGTTCACTTTTGTCAACTGACTAATTTCAGTTCATTAAGATGCCTGGCTCGTCGCTCGTCACATCTAATGCCAAGGTGACAGCTCGTATACGTAATTTCTGCTCTGTTATCTCTGCCCCCGCTGACAGCGTTGCCTCTGGCAATTGTGTTGCAGCAACAGCAGCAGCAGCAGCAACAGCAACAACAATAACAACAACAATTTTCTAGCAAGCCAAAAACAATTTGAGGAATGCACAGTGGTGCGCAGGTTGTGCACAGTGGGGTTCTTCTACTAAAAGCTAAAATTTGACTAGGGTTGTTTCTTAATTCGAGTTTAATATGTGTCGCCAACGCTGAGCAACGCCTTGGCACAGTAGCTGCAGGGCTCAGACCCTAATCAAAGAGTTTATAAGAAAAGTATTTGTTTCCATTATATGAATGAAGCAAAGATTTGAATAATTTAATATGAATTTGCCAGAGCTTTAGAAATTTAGGAAGTAAATTTTAAGTCAAAGTTATAAGGAAAGTAAGTCAGCTTTAAATTAATATATAATATAATAGAATATAAAATTGAATTTAATATAATAATGTTTTTTTGCTATATAGCTGAACCTTTATAAATTTCTATAAATACAAAAAATACTGTATGCAGAATAAGTATAAAATAAATATTAAAAAAAAACAATATACTCTTTTTCCCTTTAGGAACAGAGTATAAAAATAGATGAATAAATGTTAAATAAAGATTGGAATTTGGGATTTCTGTTAAATTAGAAATAAAAATTTATATAGAAACCTATAGCTTAATATATATATGAATATAAATATAAATTGAATGCATATATACGAATGCATTATACAAATATACTAGCAATAGAAAAAATACTAAATTAAATATTAAAGATTTCAATAATTAAACTATTATAGCATAAGCCAAATCAAAATTAACAGCAATTAAATTATTATCTTCTTTAGTTTCCTTTTTTTCACACACATTCTTGTGTCACTGTTCGTGTAACTGCTGTTGCCATTGTTTGTTTGTTGCTTTGCTGCTGACTGAAAGTTTCAGCTGCATTTTGGTTGCAGGCCAAACACGCTGCAAAAGCAACACGAAATGTTGGCTAAATTGTCATCAAGCGTTTTTAATTACGAACCAGTTGCGAGGGAGCGCAGCTCAACGTTGTGGTTATGCAAAGGCAGGAAGTGAGAGAGTGTGTGTGTTTGTGTGTGTGTGTGTCTGTTTGGGCAGCCATAGAGCTGCAAGTGACATAAACAAATCAGACGCCTGTCAAGTGTGTGAGCCGAAATTTGTGTATGTCTGCTAATGCGTGTGTGTGTGTGTGTGTGTGTGTGTGTGTGTGTGTGGTGTACATGTCATTTGCAGACCAGCAGCTACGCCGCATAGCCAACCCCCCCGTATGCCTTTGCAACAAGCCAAGCCAAGCCAAGCCACCCCTCCGCAGTTGCCTGCCGTGTTGTGTTGTCATTAGAAATGTCACAACAAAGCCAAACAGCTGCAAACCAAACGTCAACATTGCCAACGCTTTGAGTCACATTGTTGTTGTTGCTGCTGCTGCTGCTGCTCCTGCTGCTTGTTCCTGCTCCTGCTCCTGCTCCTGCTGCTGCTGCTGCTGCTGTTTTTGGTTATGTGTTGCCAAGTGTCGCCTCTGTTGGCAACAATAACGCCTCACCCCTCAACCTCACCCAGTCGCTGTTGCTCTGACACCCGAGTCACATCGAGCTTAAATTTGTGCAAATTTATACTAACAAGCAGTTGCGCTTTCCACTACCCCAAAAGCTAACCCAACCCCAAACTCACGCGCTCTCTCTCTCTCTCTCTCTCTTCCTCTCTCACTCTACTCTGCTCTGCTCTAATGCCCTGAGCTCATCTCGCCTCATCTGAGTGTCAATGCAAAGCGAGATGAGAGAACTGCGAACTAGTCAGACAGTTGACAGCAAACGAATGTTTTCCAATTTTCAGTTTAAGCAATAAGAGACAACAACAACAGCAACAACAACATCTAATGCTGCAGTAGAAACGATGGCAATATTGTCTATTTGACGTGCACTTTTAATATTTCTCACAAAAATAGTTTAGCTTTTGCCACAGTCATTGCAGCAGACGATTTGTGGGCCTTTGCAGGTGCTATAGCTGCAGCTGTTGCTTAATATATCCATCTACTGCTGCTTCTTCTACTTCAGTTAAATGAAAATGAAGAGCGTAGTTCACTCAAAAAGTTCCATTGACATACGAATTGGCTTCAGTTGGTTATTTGATCGAAAACAAAGGGAATGTAATTCACTTTAAATTTGCTTACTCTCAACAAAATGAACTTTACCAAATTGAACTATTGCTAGAGCAACTCTTAGCAATTGGTTTGATTTTTGTAATCAAGCAAAGGTCAAAGCAATGCTATTGCAATATTCGATTTCAGTATTCTATTTCAGCTTATGCACATACATACATATATGTATATATATCAACTGCAAATTGCTTAGAAGTAAAACTCTTTCATTGGTTTGTAATAGTAAATAGAAAATTTCATAATCATATTATAATAACTAAAGAGTCTAAACATACATTGGCTTGAATCTTAGAGAAGTTTCCATCCCTAGAAGACATTTACAGAGCGCGCAAAGTTCTGTTTAACCTTTTTCTCGCTCACTCACATTTTAAGGGAAAATTCGGAGACAAGCCGAATGCGTTGGTTCTTCAACGAATGCGTTCCCGATCGGCTAGAAATCATAAAAGTCTTTTGTGTGTGAATGTGAAGACCCATTGCATAGACTCTTTCAGTTATCAACTCTCCCTCTGAACTCTAATCGTACCAAGTACCTAAACGATCGCATTTCACTCAACGAAAAACCGCAACGAATAGAACCGAAGGCCCTTGCTGCTCGTTTACACTTCACTCCAATTAGTATTGCGCCAATATTAAGATGAAGTAAGAACTCTGCTTAACATTTATTTACTTTCTTATAAGAATCATTCTATCTGCATTCCTAAAGAATCTCCTTCTTCTTCAATTACAAATTGCATGGAGCAGCAGCTGTAAAACTTTTTTTTTGCATTACCTTATAATTATATTTAACACGCTTTTCGTGCCACTTTCATTTTCTGCATTGATTCAATTCATAGCAATTTCTGCAGCATTATCCAACACTGTGTTTAATGTTAAGCTGCTTACATAAAATCTAATTACACTTGAACTCTGCTCATTAGAGAGCAACTTTGCTCAGTTAATGCTCAAAACAAAGGCAATAAAAGCACGCAAATTGATATATGTATTTATATATATATATATATATATAGATATATATCTATTTGTATGTGCGTATATATATATATATATATATGTGGAATTTTAGCTTGTTTCTACAAGCCGAACAAGCAAAGGAAGTTTCAGTCTCTCCCTCTGTCTTAGTTAGGGTCATAAAAGCGACGCCGGTGCAGCCCGCAGACACTTTTGTTGTGCCTGTCGGTGACATTGTTGTTTGTCGCTGTAGTACACAGCTCCTCCACTCCCTCCCACTCTCCCTCTCTCTCTCTCTCCCTCTCTCTCACTCACTCAGTGGCATTGTCTATGTAGCGCTTTGCATGTCGTTGGACCAGCTGGGCGACAAGGATTTATCGCCAGCGTCGCATTCACAAGCAGCCGCTGACGAGGGGACAAGCGAACGCGTTGATGAGCTTGAACCAGCGTACAGGACATGCAGCAGTAGCAGCACCACTAGCGACAGCAACACCAGCAGCAGGAGCAACACTCGCCATAGCTAGAGTTGGAGCTTTGATGATGGAGTGCGATACTGTTGCGTTTTAATTGAATTTTCTTTGTGCGACAGCAACAACGACGACGAGCAGGAACAAATAAAATAAAGGGACAACAGTGAACAGACCAAAAGACGGACAGACGGACAGACAGACCGACGGACGTACGGACGTACGGAAGAACAGACAGCCAGGGGTAGCCCGAAATGGCAATAAAGGCAATAATGAATGAAATTCACTAACAATGGGCAAACAACTAGTGTTTTTTTATTGCTATCAAAGTTGTTGTTGCCCAATGTCTGTTCCTTTGTCATATTGCTATAGATGCCACATGTAACACGATGCTGCGAATAAAGCTGTTACTTTTAATAAACGAAAATTATTGGACAGTTGTCTCAGGTGGTATAGCTCGCTCGCTACAACATTTATGTAAATTTTCTACACCAAATTAAGAAAGAAATGAAGAGATTTTTCGTGGGAGTTTATTAGAGCAGCCCCTAGCTCTTAGCCCCTAGTCCCTAGCCCATAGGCCCCCATCCAGCTCAACGGGCGGGTAAATGATTTTCGCTGTGTGAATTTTATGAAAATAAATGAGCTGCTGGCAATGGCTAAGGAGCTGCTGCTGCTGCTGCTGCTGCTGCTGCTATGATGTCGCCCTATCTTCTTTATACATCTTGAGTGCCCGTCGTGCTCCCTATCCTCTCGTTTCCGACCGGGAAAAACGTTGTTTATACAACTCATCTCGCAATTTCCTACAGCTGCGCCCTTCATGCTATTGTTGTTCGTGTTGTTCGTCTAGGGCTTGGCTTCTGCTACACTTCGGCCTGCTTCGCTGGCCCCCTGGCCCCTAGTGGCTCCTGGCACAAGGCTATGCAAACATAATGCTCGACGAATTAAAGCTTTTTGCCAACCAATAAATTATTCATGCCGTAAGACAACTACGGCTTGTCCTGGCGGATACAGTGCTAGTCTATCCCCGACCCACCGCCATTGGCAGCCAACGCTTTGCCACACCTCCCCGAGGCGCACACAAATTATGGCGCAGGCAGCAGGCGTTTGATGGCGTTGGCAACGCCAACTGCCAGCCAGTTGGCAACATCAGCAGTTCCTTCAAGCGGAAACGGAACTCAATTCATTAAAATGAATGAACGAAGCGCAGCCAAGTGCATGACTAACGGTAAACGGATGCAAACTGAAAGATGCAAATCCGGTTGATGAAATTGCGTTTCCATTGCCTGCCATACCCCATGTATACTATGAAACTCTAAGCCCTCATCTACACTTGCCCCAAGTTCATCAATTGGCCGCCCCCAATGTAAAAAGAGTTTCATTTTATATGATAATAGAAAACACTCTAAGCACTTGCATGGGTCAAAGGAGCAGGTGTAAAGGTTTCGCTTGTAAATGTTATCTAAAATTATGATATAATTAATGCTAGAAAAGGGGAATATCTCGTTGTAGTCGCCCTCTCTCGCTCTCTCTATCTCTCTCTCTCTCTCTATCTCTCTCTTTGCAATACCTCATTTCGGAAAATTCACAGGAAAATTCACTTTAATAACATTTTTGCTAACTCATCTTTATTGTATTCTATCTTTAACTTTGCTTACTTATAGGTATATATATGTCTATAAATAAACCTGTTCAAGGAAACACAGACTTATTCGCTTTAAGAACACGTGCCATATACCAAACCCTCAACTTGAAATCTTCCATAAGCTATTTCATAAGAATTCCTACTCAAATTTAAGCAATATTTCCTTCCCTCTTGTAATTTCTTATCTCATCCATCTTTCTGGCATTCTCCCTTTTACAGCCCTGCAGCATGTCCACGCCAAAGAGCAGCCGTGGCAATGGCAGCGGCAGTCTCTTTGGTGGCATTGCCGGCATTACTGGCAGCACCATCACAGTAGCTAGTCACGGCCATGGCGACAAAACCAAGGAGCGTCTGCGTCGCATACCCAGCGTACAGCCCGGGGCATTGAGCTACGAGCAGCTGATCAAGGAGGGCACCTTTGGGCGCATCTATGCTGGCAAACTGGGCGAGACATGCGATGCACTGGTAAAGACAGTCATCGATGGCGCCTCCCTGACGCAGGTGGCCTGCCTGCTGCAGGATGCCTCGCTGCTAATCGGTGTCAGTCATCAGCATATACTAGCGCCCTTGCTGGCCAACACTGAGCTGCCCGGTCCACCCGAGATTGCCTACCCCTATCCGTCCAAGGGCAATCTGAAGATGTAAGTTAGCCATCGAAATTCTATTCTTTTTTGAGGGTTTCTCTATTCCATGTGCTTTGCAGCTACTTGCAAAAGTCGAGAGAGTCGAGCACTGCGCTCAGCACTCGCCAGTTGGTCGAGTTTGGCTTGCATATTACCAAGGCCTTGGCCTACTTGCATTCACTGGGAATTGTGCACAAAGATCTGGCCACACGCAATTGCTAGTAAGTAGAGGAATGGATGGGGAGGGGGTGTAGGGACTTATGCCTTATCTACATCTCTTTGCAGTGTCGATGAGGAGGCATATGTAAAGATATGCGATAGCGCTCTCTCGCGTGATCTCTTCCCGGATGACTACGATTGCCTTGGCGACAATGAGAATCGTCCGCTCAAGTGGCTGTCGCTGGAGTCGCTGCAGAAGAAGATCTACACCACACAGGGCGATGTCTGGTCACTGGGCGTACTCTACTGGGAGCTGGTCACACTGGCCCAGATGCCGCACGAGGAGGTAGACATATTTGAGCTTACTAATTATTTGGCTGCCGGCTATCGTCTGGAGCAGCCCGTCAATTGCCCGGATGAATTGTGAGTAGCCATTTAGTCTGTTTCACTTGCAAATCATGCAATCCTTTATCCAAACCCTAAAACCTAATACCCCAAACACAATCATCTCCCCTCGACCACAATGCAGCTTTACGGTAATGAACTGCTGCTGGCACTGTGAGCCCAAACAGCGTCCGACACCCTCGCAGCTGTTGTCCTATCTGCAGGACTTTCACGTCGATCTGGGCATGTATATCTAAGCAGGACGATGACGATGATGATGATGATGATGAACTGACTAACTGATAAGCACTGCAGGCTAAGTATTCAATTGAATGAACGAGATGGAGAATGAGCAAGAGAGAAAATAGAAAGAAAGAGAGATAGAGAGCGAGAGAGTCATTGTATAACTAAAGACGATTTACGTGAGATAAATTAATTGAAAACTTTTACATTTTAAATGTGAGAATTGAATGTGAATTACCTGTTACCAAAATTCTCTTTAAATGTATATGAATGTCTGTCTATATGTATGTATGTATGTATGTATGTATGTATGTGTATATAGTATTTAAAAATTTATTATGTAAGCAAGTGCGAAGGCGTTTAAGTGGCAACAACAAACCAATTAAGTCAATAACAATTCCACAACATGGCATAAAAGACAAAATTGCATTTTTGAGATGCGTTCCCAGAAACGTTTTCGCCTATAAGAGAAATGCAATTGCAATTTATGTATAAGATTTCCTGATAATTCAAGCGAATACATTTACTGGAATGCAAGTGCTTAAGTACAGTTGAGCATTAAGTAGCTAGAAATTGAATACACACAAGTACACAGGCTTACAAGGAATATATATGGATATATATATATATAATATATGTATATGTATCTATGCATAAGAGAGATACATGAATGTGAACTATTGAGAATGCACATTTTATTGAATGTGTATACGACAAGAGAAAGAGAACAAAGAGAGAGAGAGAGAGATAGATAGAGAGAGAGAGAGAGAGAGAGAGAGAAGAGATTAGTAGAGAAGAGAGAGAGAGAGAGCAGTGAATAGATTTGAATGTGCGACAACAAAATACGGAATCTTTTGTTCTCAAATGTTGTCCTCAATTGTTATAAAAAAAAGAAAATTAAAATGAAAAAAAAAAACGAAATATATTTATTTATTTATTTACCAAACGAGCATTTAAATATTATTATATTATATATTATTATCACATATGAATATTTATAAGAGAAATAAAAAAAACTCTCGACTGATTGCGAGTCAATATGAGGCACAGAAGCAGCTGAAGTTCAAATTAGTAAACAGAATCAGAAACGGAATCAGAATCAGAAACGGTATCAGAAATAGAAACAGAAACAGAATCAGAATCAGGTGAAAAGATTAGAGGACAATGTAAATTGCTTTCAATTGTTAAATGTAGAAATGTAAATTCAAATCAATTGTCAGAGTTAGAAAATTCCATTAGAGACAAAAGCTGAGCAAACCCAAAATTAAATTTCACAAAATGCACACACATACTCACACACACACACACATACACATACACACATGCATAAATCAACTTCACACTAATTTAGTTATAAAACTGACTACTAATTCAGCTAACTCAGTCTGCCTGAAGTTTTAATAGACGCTTGTGTGGCTGTAGATGCTTACATAAGCAAATGAGCAAAGGAATATTTCAATAACATTTCAACTCTGAATAATAAAGACTTTGATGTATTGTGGAAGCTGATTAAAGAGAAGACAGAAGCAGGCTTGGGCCATTCAAAGACTCTTTAAGTGCATTCAAAACTAAATGTGCTTTTAAAGCTGCTTATGCAAAAAGGCTAAAGGCTTCAAAGCTTGAAATAATTAGCTGACCAAGTTCTTGAATGATTTCAAAATTGCATTAAATCTGTAAAATATAGCTCAACGAATAAGTTTAGCAAGGATTTCAGCATTAATGTACTTTGAAAGCTGTTTAAGAAGCCAATTCATAGCTTGAGCTTTCAAGGTTTCATCATTCGCACAAAGCTTTTATTCTTCCTGTAGGTAGACTGACGACTTATGCTGCTTGAACTCACATCATCATTCACTTAGCTTACTTAGCTGTACTTATCTAGATGTACTTGGTTCTTTACAGGGTATCTTCTATGTTTTAGCTGCTCTTGATTATGTTGTTTTTTATTTTGTTATTCTTGCAACTGCTCGTCCTGTTTCCAGCTTAGCTTAAGATATTATTGTTGTTGTTTATGCTTTAGTTTTAGTTGAAATTGTGTTACGTTGTTTCCAGTCTCTGTTTCTATTTATGTTATTATTTGCATTTCTGTTAAAAGTTAAGGGCAACTCAAAGTTGCTCGCAAGTCATGCAAACAGTAAACCAAAACTTCAAATCCAAACAAATGCAACAACAACAACAAGAAATATATATTCATAGAATACGCCGTACGAAATACAAAATACGAATTACTAATTAAATGTTGTTGTAATTGTTAAAATGTGCAATAAAACCAAATAGACAGAGAAAAAACTACAGAAAATATTGTAATAAAACATAAAATACGGAAAATACCAAAAAAATACTTCTTTGAAAATACCAACAACTGCTTTTTCATCAAACTATGTAAGCTATATCACTCTACTATATATATATATACATATATATATATATATATGTTTCATTTCTAAGCACACTAACTGAACAAACTGAATTTTACTTTGCACTCGAAGGTATCCAAAATATGAATGTTACTACTACTAATACTAATACTACTAATTACTCACTAAAAAAACAAAAAAAAAAAAACTAACTTGAGAAACGAATAATGAATACCAAAAACTAGTTAATAATTCTCTGATTCTGATCTCTCAACTCTATGTAGTATATATAAACTAAGTGAAACTGCTAGGCAGATGGCAAAACGGAAACCAAAAGAAAACCAAATAATATTCCCAACTAAATGTAAAACAGTTTTAAATAGTTAAAGATAATTCACAAATACACTCACACAGCACTCACTCACTCACACTCACTCACACTCACTCACTTACAACTCTAACTAACTGAATGTGTTTCATATATAAATATATTTATATCAAATACTCTAACTTCTGAATGTCTGTCTCTATGTATGTATGTATGTATGTATGTAGGTATGTATGTATGTATGTACCATCAATGTATGCATATTTGGTCATCAAATTGAACAACTCAAAAGCAAAGCAAAAACAAATAGCTAACAATATCCCCGAGGGATATTTATTTGTTATTTTTTGTTGTCTTCGTCTTCAAATACCAAACAAAAAATACGAAAACTTTGCAAAAGGATACGATGACTAATACATATGCATCAACTAGGTTTTCTCTATGTATTTTTAAGAAAACAACAATCACACACACGCATACACATGCCACACAAGCAAAGCAATGCAAAAAACCTTAATATTATCAACATTCAGATTCTGAACATCTCTCACTCTTTAACACTGCCCAATTTTTATATAGATGTATTCTCTGTCTCTGTCTAACTTAAGATATATGTGTGTGTACCCTAGTATACTATGTATGTGTATTGGATAAATATTTGCTAAACTAACCCACACACTCACTCACACTCACACTCACATCCACACACACACTCACACCCTTACACTTAATGTAGTTTCATTCGTGCGACAGTTTTTTGGGTTTTCCGGAAAACTCAAACTCTGTGGGTGGTTGGCAATTTAAGCTAGCTAAAAAAGCAAATGCAGAAATTCAATTTTTGCCCAAAAAAAAAATAAAATAAAATAAACAACAAAACAAAAACTAAATGAACAGAAACAAAAACAAAGAAAGCAAATTAAATAAATGTTCCTTTTGAATCATCAACAAAACTGACAAAGCTCTCTCTTTATTATTATTATCTCTCAATGGATTTTACTCCTTCTCACAGCCCAACCCAAAAAAAAAAAAAGTAAGTATGAAGCACTTGCAACACTGTGTTGCATGCACTCGTTTGGCTCTGCCGTGGCTGTTGCTGTTGGTTCACTTGATTGGCTTGTCTTGGCTTATGCGGCGTATGCGTGATGTCCATGCCGCGGCACGTACAACCCAGTAGCAACGTGGCAAAAGGAAAAAGAGGAAGAAAAAAAACTACTGCTACTATAAGACAAAAAAAAAAAAACACATTATTTTGCCGTTACAGCAGCACCAACAAAAAAATAAACTCGTTTAGTTCACGTCCACTTTTTATGGAGCACTCCAACTGCATAACTACTGAAAGCTTTCTTTCCTTTTTCATTGCTTTTGGCATGCTCTAACACATAGAAATGTCAATTTGGAAGCCAACTAAATTTGTCAGTTAGTATGATATAGCAGAAAATCTGAGACATCTATCTAGCTAAATCATATAAAGTGAGTCAGACTGACTGAAATATTCACTTCTATTAGATGTTTCTTTGGCATGTACTAACTACTGTTGAAATTGCTTTTGTTATGCATAAATGAAAATTAATTTTCTACAGTAAAAAGTGTTTTTGGCATACATCTAAATTAGCTGATATCTAATGGATTAGCTTTCTTTATAGTATTGGAAGATGTATATAATAAGTCATACAGAATAGATCAGTTAAAGTTTGAATCTCTCTTGTGAGCAATGCTTCAATTAGCCGAACAACTTCTTAGAGCAGAACAAATTTCATATTCTAGTGACCTTACTATATATGACTTATTATATCAATCTATCCAATCTATCAGATATTAGCTAATTCAGATTTATGCCCAAAGCAATTCTTAAACTAGATTTAAATATAGAATTTTAAGAGCATATAGAATACATAAAGTATATGCGAAATATAATTTTTAGAATATTTAGAGCATATTGAGTACATAGAGTAATCATAGAGTATAAAACATAGAATAAAATATATATAGTGTATAAGGTATATAGAACTCATTAAGTACAGTATATAACTCATACAATATATAGATTTTATAGAGCCTATAGAGTATACAGAAAATATTGAATTTATTGAGCATATAAAGTATATAAAGTGTGTCTATATGTAAGGAATTTGTTTTTCAGATTTCTATCAAATGATGTATAAATTTCAGTAAACTATCTAATATTCCTACAGCTTTAAGCAGTGCTTTTAGCATGTATTAAGTTTACTAACTTAAGTCTTTATATGTCAGGATGAGACTTCAAATGGTCACTTCCCACTGAAATCTTCACTTCTATTCGCAGTGCTGTTGTCATTTACTTATATCTACAACTGATTTAATTAGTGATTATTTTTAGCATACTAAAATTATGATTTATTTCAATAGCCATTTCTTCAACAAGCCGTATTCTAAGCTTCATCATCTTCACTTTTATTAGCCACGGCTCTTGTCATATACATTTGTATATCTGCTACTTGGCTAGCCATAAACTTCACTTTAGCTAGTAATGCTTTAGACTAGGCATAAAACACTAAACTACTTCATTTGGTACGCTTCAGTCAGAACCAGCTGGGTGCTTAACTACACACACACACACACACACACACCCTTATAGCTATGGATATATTTGCTGTGCGTGTCAAATGCTGAACTCGACGCATTTACAGCGCTGGCTCTGCCTTTCCGCCTGCTTCAGTGCTGCGCTCTAATTACAAAATCACTGTCAGTTTTTTTTTTGTTTTTAGCTTTTTTTCTATTTTTGTTATTTTTGTTTTTCCGCTTTTTTCTGTGTTGCGAGGACATTCGCTTTTCGTTTTCATAACGGCAGCACTTTGTTGTCGAGTGGCAAGTGGCAAGCGTGGCAAGTGGCGAAAAATAAAAAGTGCCACGTTGTATGTTTGTTCGCTGAGCTGGCAAAAACTCGAACAACTCGCACAGTTGACCAAAGGGCTTTCGGGTGTCGGTGCCAGATGTTGTTGTTGTTGTTGCTTGTTTGTTTGCTGTGCGTGCCCCAAAAGCAGGCGCCACACATACTGAGGCATCAGCTGCTACTGTTACTGCTGCTGCCCCGCCCAGCCAATCAGAGCGCCCCTGCTTAACTTTGTTTTTATGCTCTCTCATAATTGTCGACACTAATGATACGTGTGTGCATTTTGCAGCCATTTACAACACTTAAAGCACAGACACAGTGTCTACTGCAACAGCCATTCATAAATGTATAAATAATGGCAAAAGTTTTTCATATTCCATCAAAGCTGAACATTTGATGGCCCCCAAAGCCATTGAGCTTCACAGCCAAATAATATAAAACAAAAATCAATTCATAGCTATTGACCTTACAAATGTATAAATTATTTTATTTATCTTTTGCCTATGACATGGTATTTTTTTTTTTTAATCATAAAGAAGAAATTTATCTATTCATTGCATCATTCATTGATAGATGCCCCATGGGCTGCAATCGATAAATTTTGAATTGAATTTCAATGACAACTTTTTGGAATTGACTTTGCCTTGATTTCGGTAGCTTTCAATAGCTTTTTTCCAGTTATTAAATGCGATTTCTATCAGTTAAAACAAATGCACATTACGTACGCTGTGACATATGATGATTGTGCGAGAGGAATTATTGTGTATAGCGCTTTAATCAAAATAAATCGAAATCAATTTAAACAAAATTAATTTTTATTGCATTTTTTTTTATGGAATCAATGTAAATGATTCAATGAAATTCATATTTTTTTTCACGCTCAGGCACGCTGTCGTCCGATTTTTTTTTTTTTTTCATTTGCAATCATTTTGGCATTGTTTTGAATTGGTAAACAAATTGTGGAATTTGGCGGATATAATCAATTTTGTATGTCTCTATGTGTGTGGGTATATATATATATATATATGTGTGTATATATATGTGTGTGAGGATGCATGCAAGTTGGTGTGGGTTTTGTATAGTTTCAATTCTTTTAAACGCCTTTGGGCCTTTAATTAAAATGATATATGCAAGTGTGTGTGTGTGTATCTGTGTAGAATTGTGTGTGTGTGTGTGTGTGTGTGTGTGTATGTGTTTGTAATATATTTTTAGCGGAACTGAAAAGCTCACAACCACAAAATAAATACATTTGCAGGCTTTGCATTGCAATAAGAAAATATGAAATATACTATACTGAAAAGTAGCCGACTGCGATATACCCTTAAATTAATAATGAGCTACAATCAGATTAATTATTATTAAATTTTTATCTACCTGATATAGTTAAATAAATGTATTCTACATAGTATCAGGACTATCAAAACTTCTTTTTAAATAAAATAAATATTTTTAAATATAGTAAAAAATAATTTTAAAAATTAAAATGAAAATATATAATATATAATAATTTTTATATAATATAATTTTAATATATAATAACAATTTAATTAAAATATATTAATACAATATAATTTTATTATAAAATGCTTTTTATATACATAAAGAAATAAAATAAATATATTTATAATGATTTGTTTGTTCATAAATATTGATGATATTGATGTAAGGTAGTATTTTATATTAAAAATATATATCGAAAATATATAGTATGAGAACAGAGAATTAGAGAACTGGCTAGATATATAAAGCCGATAGCTGCATACTATTAAATCATGTATGATTTAACCTAATCGAATTTTAGATAATTCTTAATTTATATAGAGTTATTCTCTTGGACTAACATTTTCAGATATTTGCATGCTATAAATGTATCTAACTAATTTTATTCACCCACTCGTATTATTATTTCTCTATCTTAAAGGCACAATTGATAACGCTTAACCCGTTTCAATTATACAAATTGAAATATAAAAAAAAAAACTCTGTAGAGTATTAAAATCCCATGCATTATTATTTAATATTTACAGCAATTGAGAGGAGAATATATATATGTATGTATGTATGTATGTATATGCAGTGCTATGCAGAGATATTAATATTCACAGATATAATATTTTTGTACACAGTTCACAAGGGGCGCAATTGGATTTTTTATGAAACTTTTATTACAGTTTCCAGTTATTGCAATCGATTTTCCCTTTGATTAAACGTAAATAATATAAGGTAGCAAAATGAAATATTTATAATCCAAGCAGTGTGCGCCTAGCCTTAACGTTTACAAATAAAGTAAAATAGTGTGGAGCTCATGTAAATGGGGCACCTGCAGCTGCAAAGGTATGTAACGCTCAGGTAAGCATAAGATAGATACGGCATGAAAATTGTCAGTTACAGAAACTATGTAGAATGAAAATGCTTTTCTAGAATAAATTTACTTTGCTGGAGTGGAAAATTTATTAATAAAAAAAATATAGAGTTATTCTCTTGCAATATTTCAGAGAGGCAATATTACATTTTGCAAAGCAAACTATGAACAAGTTATTGTGAAAAGTAAAAGTTTTTTGCCTTAATTGAAAGCAATTTAAAAGTCGCGTTAAATACAATTTAACGCCAATCGCGAATTTTTCATAGCTCGTTTCTGTGGGCTAAGAACAATTTAACTTTGGAATCGAACAATGAAGGCGGCAATTAGAGAGAGAGAGAGAGAGAGAGAGAGAGAGAGAGAGAGAGAGAGAGAGAGAGAGAGACAATGGCTAGTGCATGGATGCAGACAAAGATACAAATCGAACAGCAATGCAGACAGCTGCGAGAGCTGATAAAATGTTGCATAGTTTTGGGGTTGCAGCCAAATGAATCACTTGCAGCAGGAGGCAGCAGAAGGCAGCAGGGGCTGGAAAAACTTATCGTGTCTGCGGTCAGCAGATATTTGTTTATTTGCT
The DNA here is from genome assembly GCA_035047405.1 of Drosophila stalkeri. NCBI lineage: Eukaryota > Metazoa > Arthropoda > Insecta > Diptera > Drosophilidae > Drosophila > Drosophila stalkeri. The sequence continues at coordinate 3,953,590 of JAWNPR010000090.1, read as the reverse complement.
ATTGATAAAAATTGCGCAAACAGTTTATAACTTTACCAAGACAGCAATGAATGGGGCACAAAAGACAGCCAGCAGTTGAGACTTGTTATATATAGTTTCTATATATATATATGCACGTATATATGTGTGCGTGTGTGTGTGTGTGTGTGTGTGTGTGTGTGGACATGCCATTACTCTAAGCTAAAGTTGAGCGGCCGCCTGCAGTGTTGCGATTTAATTAAAACGCCATTAAGTCAGCAATTAACAACAACAATAGCAGCAGCAGCAGCAGCAACAACAACAACAACAGCAGCAGCAGCTGCAACAACAATGGCAACTGTTGGTGGCAACTTCAGCCATGCTTTGAGCATTTGCCAAAGCAACTAAACGCTTTGTATATGACTTTTTTCCAGCTGTTTTTTTTTTTTCCTTTTCTCTTTTCTTCTCTTTTGACTGTATTTTGCTCGTTTTCTTGTGGCGTTTTCCTTTGCTTTGTTGTCGTTTGCCGTCGCATTAAGTTCTATTTTTTTACTGTTATTTTGTTAGCAGCAGCAACTAATTCCAATTGCTGGGGCGGCAGCTGAGGCAGCTGAGGCAGCAGCAGCAGCAGCAGCAGCAACAGCAGCAACAGCCGCCGCAGAGGGCAACAAAATGTGGCACCAACAAAACACATTAAAAACATAAAAAACACACGCTGTGACTGAGATCGAGCAATGGCAATGGGCATGGCAAGGGCAATGGCAATGAGAGGAAGCGTGCTTGTTGCCCGACGCTTTTCTAATATTTGATTTTGTTTATTATACCCTACATGAGCTGGTGAGCGAAAAGGGTATGCTATATTTGCAAATAGCTTGGCAAGCTGGGGGAATAGACTATGTAAACATTTGCATATAGCATACTTGCAGTGAAGCATATTTGAAATGACTATCGATAAACGATAACTTCTCTATAAAAGCTGTCTAAGCTCTAAGTAAAGCTTGAACTTGAGTAAAATTGATGTGAATTACAGAGTAGGTAAAATCATTTATATATCAACCAGAAATTTCCTATTAAAAAAAAACAATAATAATTATCAATAAATGATGAATTCTTTATATTAGCTTGCAAAGCTAAATCTTAACCTATTATAGCTAAAATCTAACTAACTAACTAACTAACTATAATCGGAAATCGGTATTTCAATTACTCTATCGACTATCAATGAACGATAAAATGTCTGTTTCAGTTATTGCCAGAATTCTATATAGCGCAAGCTATAAAGTTTTGTAGTTGTTAAAGCTATAAATCACATTTGGTTAATTACAGGGTATTTAAATAGTTATTCTTTGCAAAAATCACACGCAGACTATCGATAAATAATAGATTAACTATTGATTGATCTATGTTAACATCTGTTACTATTTTAGTTTAACAAATGCAAGCTCTTTCTCAACTATTGTCATATTTCTTTAATTACAGGGTATTTCAATCGGCCATATAAAGTCACATGGCAATGCTATCGATAGACAATAGCTGGGCTGTATTAGTTAGAGAAACAGTTCTAGCTAGTATTTCCAGCTTACATAGCTATAATTTCCTTTAATTACAGGGTATTTAAATTCACTTCATTGATATAAGATTTGCGTTTTTTGTTGCTTCCGAGCAGGCTGCATGTTTTATTATGGGTACGTGTCTGACTGCCAGTTAGTGTGTGAGGGTGTTTTAGGGTTAAAGACTAGCCTGTCAGGGTTCCCAGACGCCAGACGAAGGGCGCGAGTGTCTGTGCGAGTGTGTGTGTGTGTGTGTGTGTATGTGTGAGTGACTGTCGAATGAACTGAAACTGTCAAAAGTGCACATTCCGCACTTGACATTTTTGCAAAGCGCATTTTGAACTCTGCCCCCGGCAGGGGCAGGACGAGGCCAAGTGTGAGGATTTCTCTCTTGGGGTGCGCTTCAATTGGCATTGAAAGCGTAAATGAAAGGGAAGCCTTTGCATGTTTCAGCCACATCTACAGCTACAGCTACAGCTACAGCTATAGCAATGGCAAAGTCAGCGCCGGAATGCCAGTCAGCGCTCAGACATAGACGATATAGTGAGCGAGTGGCAGAGGGGGAAGGAGAGGGGCTGCTGAGTGTACAGTGGGGTGAAACTGTGGCACGCGTTCGCCGCCCTCTTGTCAAACAGTTAAAATAATGGAAAAATAAAAAGAGAGAAGTAAAGAACGTGGCATAAACCCAGAAATTTGCTCGTACGTTTATTGCTTTTAAATTTGGCAATTGTCGAGTCGAGTCGAGTTTAACATGAGACCGTGCGTGTATGTGTGTGTTGTGTGTGTGTGTGTATGTCAATGAGGGTACTTGGCTGCTGCCAATTGCTTATCAGGCCGCATTTGCAGCAGTCATTCCGTTAGCCGCCCTTAATTTGCCCAATTTAAAAATGGAAATCGATTCCCCCGAGTGATGTAATATGAGGCAGACAGGCGCCGCCGCCGCCTCCCCGTTGCATGTGTCAATAAAATGTGATTAACAAGTTTTTGCATAAAAATGCCGACAGTCAATTGCAATTGCGTTGCCTTACCCTGTCCCTGTCGCCCGACCACCCTCCCCCCTTCCCTCTCGACATACGCCCCTGGCCGCAGGCATTTTTCTTTTGTTCAAAATCCCAAAGGAAACTCCTGCCACAAGCAGTTTTCCTTTTGTTGCTGTTGTTGCTGTTGTCGCTGGCAAGCGTGGCAAATTATCCCTTTCATAAGTGACAAATATGTCTGTCGAACTGCAATTGGGAGCAGACAGAGCGACAGACAGAGAGACAAACAGGGACGAGACAAGGGCGAGACAGAGTGGGCGGGGCAAGTTTCTGCCTTTATCAGGCGCGTGCGACGTCGGCTGCTGCAAGTAATGAGATTTTATTTCAAACCAAGTATCTTGGGTTTTTGTAATTTGCAATAAATATGCAGCCAACCAGGCCAAGAGTCAGCGGCCTAGATAAGAGCTGTGAGGCGTGTGGCAGCCATAAAGCCCCAGGCAATGCTCAGCTTTGCTGCAGCTGCCATATCTCTGTTATGCATAAATATATATATATATATATATATACATAAAACTTTCGACTTAAGCTCTTGCATTCAACTCAATTGGCTAGGCAAATAGACAGACAGACAGACAGACGGTCGGTCGGGTGGACGTGCAGAGAAGCGTTTGATATATTAGTAATCAGCATTTTAATGAACCCACAAAACTTTTGGGCATAATTAAACAAATTCCACACATAACGATGCTCTAACCTCAGGCAAATATTTGTTGTTATTTTCAGTTGCTAGCCAAAATGCATATTTCCTGTGTGTTGGTTTGTTTGTTTGTTTGCTTTGCCACTTTAAGCAAGAGTTGCAATCAATATGCAATTGTTCAAGTGCTATTAGAACGGATTCCATATGCAAGACACAGAGCAACGTGTGTGAATGACCTTTGAGAAATGATATTCAATTATTTATTGGCGATTAGCAAGTCTATTGCCTAAAGAACTTTGCTTTAAATTCAAATAAACTTTTGCATTTAGCAGAAATATTTGCCATTTGCGGAACTTGAGGCCTTGGCTAGACACAATCACAGTAAATAAATAAGAAAATGGTAAATAAAGTTTTTTTTTTCTATTGATTGATCACCACATTCATACGTGCGCAAATTAATTATAGAGAGATAGCGTTGATAACGATACGAACAGTTCAATAGAAATAGTTTTATCATTTTTACATTCCTGTTAAATGAGATAAACGCATTAAATTCAAAATAAATTCCGCTTGCTTAACATAAGCTGTTATTGCAAAGCGTAAACTTTTACTCAACAGCAAAAAAAAAGTTAAGCAAAGCAAACATGTTAGGCAAATGTTAATATGCAGCTTACCCAATTTGAATGTAATGAAATCTAATAAGAATGCAAAGAGAGCGTGAGTCCGCTAAGCGAAAGAAGAGCGCAAGAATTTGCTCTTGCAGGAAAGCCATTAACGGCGCCTGGAAAATGAAAAGAATTTAAGATAACATACAAGACTTGCACATGATAACTGACTATATATATACATACATACATACATACATAAACATAAATAATACACATAGACAGACATATGTAAATAGACACTTAAATTACTAAAAATTAAAGAATTTACACACATCAGCAGCAGTATGAATGCGTGTAGTGCATTGTTAACAACACGTAATTAATATTAAATATGTATATTTAAACACCAACACAATTTACGACACTTATTGTGATTCATTCACAATTTATCCCTGTAAATGTCACTTAAAACGAAAATTCTAGCCAAACAAAAAAAAATGCTCTCATGTCCGATAAAAATTGCAGCCACTTATTAACGCGTGCATGCGACAACTAAACATCACTTACACAACAATTGAGAAATCAGCGAAATCAGCTACCTGCAAGTGCGAAGGCTACACAAAAAGGATTATGAAAATAGCGGCCAGTAGCAGTGAGAGTTAGAGCAGAGCGAAACTTACATAGGCATATTCCTATAGCAAAACATAGGCAACAGAACAGCAGATGGGAGGGAGCAAGACACAACAACGAGTAAGAGTGAGAAGCAAAACAATGTCAAATGCACAGACAAAAGCAGAGGCATCGGCAACAACCAAATACAAGAACAAAAGCGGCAGCTAAATGCTAAAAGCAAAATACTCCATTAAGGCTGAGCTGAGATTTCGAATGTATGGAAAAAAAATAAGAGCATGCATTAGCAAATGCAAAAACAACAACAAGAGCAAAGCATAACGGATCATCGAAATGGCGCACGCAAGCAGTGTAAAGATATACATATACATATGCTAGCAATAACAACAACATGGGCACTGAGAGGAAGAGAGCAAGTCTGAAATATTCAATACATATGCACAAACAAAACGTACTGAATTGAGTACTGACTCTGAGCGCAATGCAAAATGGCGAACTGAGAGCTGAGAGTTAAGTGCTGAGAGAGGCTTAACAATGGCAGTGCTTAAGGGATCACAGAAATGGCGCATAGAAACGAGAAAATTCTATTTTTGTTAACAGACAAAAGTAAAACACATTTTAAAAAATTAATGGAAAAAAGTGTACAGAATTGATAACATTTGCATATAAAATGTATGTCTGATAACGTAGTATGTCTATCTTCAGCAGATACAAATAGAAATAACTAAAGAAGAAAATACCAGAAAAGTCACTGAATAATGATAACGGTTTCAATTGCTTATCATAATTTTTAATGCCCAAAATCAGCTTCCACGAATAGCACTTCAAAATATCTGTGATTTTTTTCTATTTAATTTTGATCCATGATCAAGTAGGGAGAATTGCCCCTGACCACCAACAACGGACACATGTCTAAGCTATGGCCCACTCGAGTGGCATGACTCAATGAAATTATAATAAGAGAAAAACAATATTTCATTCGCTTATCAAAAAAAAAAAAAAAAAAAAAAACAGAACTGATTAAAGAGGGCGCTGCACCTGTTCACCTCGCCACTGCTACGCCCATGCCCAGCCAGGCTTATCACAGACAACAATAAAAAGTGTAGCAGAAAAAAAAAGACAGCACTTCTCAGTTACGGCAAAAAAATATATATTAATTAAAAACCCCCCCACTCGTGTGTAAACAATATTACTCATACGCCGAGCACTTGCTATATATAAGCAGCTGGCTGGCCAGACTTCTACCAGAGTCAAATCGAACGTCTTCGAGCTAGAAACTAAAACGAAACGAACTGAACTGAACAACATGAAATTCCTATATAGCTTCGTTCTATTGCTGGCCCTCTTCGCCGCCAGCAATGCCTTCAGCTCCAGCTGGGGCAGGCGCAACAGCACCGACATCCTGCTCTCCCGCCAGACCGAGCGACGTGCCCCACTCAAGAACAACTACTGGAGCATCAATATCGATTTCCCAAAGCCCGTAAGTAGCGTCAGAGTGGAATGTTCCAAGTGAAACCCAATTTAACATTGAGCTCTTTATGCAGGGCAGCAACAATCCCTACACGATCCACTTTATCAATGTGATCGATAACTTCCGCAACACCTCCGGTGCCACGCCCAGCCTGTGGAGCGGCGGTCCCGGCTATCGTTTTGCCCAAATCAATCTGCGCAGCCAGGTCAGCCGTGGTGTCGACTCTACCGTTGAGATCTGGGGCAGATAAAAATAAATGTATCAGCTGAATCGAACGATCTGCAACTCTGATGTACTCGCAAGCAAGCACTTTAGGTAGAATATATTTTTAAAAAAAAAAATTATAAAAAAAAAATTAACTAAAAACTCAAAATAAAAACAAAAATTGCATTTATCAAGATATACATACTATATGATACATACTATATGATATGAGTTCTCTTAATGTTCATACTGAAAACTGAACAAATGGAGCTTATATATTCAAATATTTAGCTGAGAAATGAGAAAGAGATAGAAAGAGAGAGAGAGAGAGAGAGAGAGAGATGGAGCTACAGAGAGAGGGACAGAGAAAGTAAATAGGAATGAGAATGATAGGGAAAAAGAGAAATAGAAATAGAGACACGAACAGGAACCGAAACAAAAGAAGAGCCAAAGAGACTGAGAGCTCAAGATAAGAATAATTGCAAAATAAATTCAAATACAGAGTATCTGTCAGTCACATTCAACTCTTGTGACTGACATCATATCTCTTCAAATCTTTTATTGCATAAACTATAACTGATATGAGTGAGTGGGGAGCACAGTGTAGCAAAGTGTAGCGACTACTGTGTGTGGCTTGTGATGAGCGCATTTGATGTCTTTTATGGCTAACCACGAATTGTCATCGCATTATTATCATCTAGCCATAAAGACTCTCGCTCAAACGACTCACTAATGCGGCATGATGGTTGCCAACAACAACAGCAACAACAACAACAACAACAGCAACAACAACAACAACAACTTTGATCGACAAAAAAAAAACATTTGCATACAAGAAATATATGTATGAATGGCCCTCACTGTAGAGCTGGCTTTAAGGGTGCGCTGCGCTCCTTGCCGCAAGCGTAAAGGACACCAAAAAATAGAAGACGAACCAAAAAAAAAAAAAAAAAAAAAAAAGCGAGGATGAAGCCAGGATATGCTGGGTGTGCGCCTGCAGGCAGCTGGCAAAGGAAAACATTCAATATTTAATAAATATGTTGGCGTATAGCACATTTCGTTATGTTCTCTCTCCCTCCCACTCTCCCTCTCTCTCTCTCTCTCTCGCCCTCTCTTTAGCTATTTTTGCACAAATCCTGCAGCAGACAGAAGGAGCGAGCGTGGCTGGAGCTGAAGCGTGGGGCGTACTTATTGGCCTTGGTTCATTTGAAATTTGTATGCGAGCCTCCTGCCCGCCCGCTCGAGTGATAAATAAAAATGCTGCTTAGAAAAATGTTAAGCGATACGGTCAAAAGGATGCGCCCTGAAGTCCTTTTCCCTTTTTTTTCTATATATATTATTTGTATTCTTTTTTTTGGCTATGTTCTATGCTAAAGCATTTTGTATCGAATTTAAATTTCAATTTCGAACGTCTTGAGGCGACAAAAAAAAAATGTTAGACCCTAAATCGAAGACAACTCTATCGCACACCCCTCACTGTCCCTCTCTCTCTCTCTCTCGAACTGTATTTGTCTTGCATGTAGGTAAATATTTGCACAGGACGCACAAATGTTTGAAAAGTTGTCAACGAAATGTTTCACTTAGTTAATATGCAAAACGCGCGGCTCGCAATGCAAAGCCGTTGCCGGATATGTTTACGGATGCTGCCACGGATACACGCACACACACACACACACGCCATCTGTTGGCGGGTTGTGGAAATATAAAAACAGTTTGGGCAAAAAAAAAAAAGAAAAATCTGTAAGGAAAACGCGGAGCTTGCATGCCCCATCGAGCTGTAACAACTGCAAAAGAATTGCATTCAGAGTCACGTTCAGATAACCAGCGAGGGCAGTAAGTTAAGTTGTCGAATATTTCTAATGTAATCAGAGCTCGCAAATATCTCTTAATCGTTTCTTAATGTTTACAAATAAATGTTGCTCACTCACACTTTGAGACAATACTCAGAGAACTAACGATTTCATGGGTTCTTCAATAAGTTCGTGCAGAGAGGAAAAAGTCTTTTATGGATTGGTATGTGAGCGAGGATTGTCTTCGCCTAAGTGCTATGTGTGTGTGAGAAAGTGAAGATCGTTTGAATTATCTACCCTCTAACTAAATTTCATTGTGCGAGCGTCGATCGTATCGCTCCATAAACGATGATCGGGAAAAGTACATCACGCGAACCGAAGGCACCTGCTCAGAGCGATTGCGACTGCGTATGCTTCTCATTGGATGATCTCGTTAACCAGAGCGTGAACCTTCAAGCGAGCGAGCTTGATTAGAAAAAAATAAAAATTAGGAGACAAGAAAAATACGAATATAATAAACGTTGCTTAGACTATCCTGCTAGTTCGATAAGCTTAGGCTTCTTAGAGATAAGGAGAGGAGTAAACGTTGTATTCTATGCAATATGCAGAGCGAGATTTTCAAACTAAGTCAGAAAACTCAACAAACAGCGAACTACGCAACTACGAAATTTCAAGCCCCAGTAAGGCACAAATGCAAATCTACTCCTAGAGTAGCTCAAAAACTCTCAACTAATATAGGAATTTATTATGATTAAAACAAACTCAACAAGTAGCCCTCGCTGCCTATTCGTCAAGTTCTTTGCTGTCACATTCAAACTAGAGCACTAATCAAAATAGCTCAATTAAATTCAAATCAATTACGACAAACTCAATAAGAAACCCTCGCTGTGTGCTCATTGCTAATATATACCATATAGAGCACTAATTAAAGATTAAGTGGAATACTTTACAGTTAACATATAGATTAAATGCAATACACTTGAAATTACTCAAGAAGCAACCCTCGCTCATGTCAGCTCATGTCGTCATATTACAACTAAAACCCAATCAAGCCTCAATTTCATTTACTTTACAGCTTCGCGATTCAATTGAATTGCAATCAATTAGGCTAAACTTCTCGCAAAACCCTCGCCAGCAGCAGCTACCAGCTGCCAAATTCGCTTTGGCAGCCCAATTTACTTGACAAATTTCTCATACGCCGCGAGTCCAGCGCCCGCCAGTCAGTTTGCTCGAATGCCTAACCTAAGCCGCTTGCTGGCTAAGCTCTGACCACGACATCGCCAACCAGCAGCAAAGCTATCCACAGCACCGTCCCTGCGACCGCTCACCAGCTCTACCTACCCCCCCCCCCCCCCCCCCCCAGGCAGTCCACTCTACCATTTTGGGGTCTGGCTACAGCTGTGCAACAGACTTGTGCGACAACGTTGCGTTCATGTCCAGGGCAACAGCTTGCAAAGCAATTACTTCAAACTACCCGGAAATGTCGCCTGGCTGACCAGATGCCGGTGCGATGCCTCCACAGTTCAGGCATATGTGGCAAATGTATGTGTATGTGTATGTGTGTGTGTGTGTGTGTGTGGAGTGAGGGTGTTGCTGCAACAGTTATTGGAGCATGGCAGCAACACGGACCGCACTGTGGCCCCAAGGCTCAGCAGATGTCACACACACAGAGACAGAGACAGAGACAAAAAGAGAAAAAGAGAGAGAGAGAGAGACAACACCTCTCTCTACCTTACCTAGCTGCATGCGGGCCTGGTTAAATTCTGCTGATTTTATTGCCAGCCACATTGATTTTTAATAAATAGCAATTTGGCATCAGCCAAAACGGACTTGTTATTATTATTCGCACAGCACGTTCTCACAATCTGCTTTCAGGTGTGTTTACGTGCCCAGCACACCTGGCCCACCCGTCCCACCTGTCCCACATGGCTTCAAATATGCAACAAGCCAAACATTTGGCGCCGTTCAATCTACAAAACTGGATAAATTAATGCCAATGCATCGCATCGCATCGCATCGCATCGCATCGCTTGGCTTGGCATGACTCGAAAATGTTTCTCTAATGCGCTACAAATTCCCTAAACCCCAAAAATCTTGCCCAATTCCCAGCAACTATTCTATGCTGGCCCACAACTGTAATCGTCAAAAGTTAACAGCAGCAGCAGCAGCGGCACAGTGGTTCACAGTGCAGAGAAACGGCAGAACTTAAAGTTAATTATTTTTTAAAATAATTAGATATGGATTTGAAAAGCAAATGTTATATTTAATATATATGTATGTTTTCTTTTTTAGATTCAAAATGTAATGAGAAATATATATATGATAAAAAATTTTATATTTAATATATAAAATTTTTAAAATATATAAAATGTAATTGGAAGTATATTAAAAGAAAATATATGTTTATACATTATAAAAAATATAACAGCTATAGCTATAGCTATTAACAGCATCATTTTCCGTTTTCGATTTCTGTTATCGATAAATGTATATGGGAACATAAACAAATGTAATCGCATTATATGATTACTTGATAAAGCTTGCAATGTGAATAAAAAAGTAAACTAGCAAGTGGACATGGATCGATAATATATATATTGTATATATTAAAAGTTATATGCGTAATATAATTGATAATTTATAATATTATTATTACATAAAAAATAAATTATATGAGATACTTTCTAGAGACTAATATATACGTAAATATAAAAAATAATCTAGTAAGTCATTGTTATACATCTAATCGATTTATCGATTTATGTACATATATGTTTACCTAACGCCAAGCTAACTCGATTATTATTATTTTTCCCACTCATTTATTTTTTTTACAACAAAATTTCCATTTCCCATTTCATTTATGTACGCCCTGCCCCACTGTGCTGCGCTGGCCCCTTTGCCAGTTTTGGGTGCAAACGTAATGAACTATTTATGATTGGCTGATTGGCTGATTGCCGGCGAGCTGGGGCGTTGGCCAATCCGTTTCAGCCACACTTCTGGCCAACGTGCCAAGCTGCCAACAGGCAACAGGCAACAGCATAGTTTTGACAAGCGCTGCTGGGGATTTGTGGCATAACAAATTCGTGCTGAAAATTGTAAAATAACATGCCACCTGTACACACACACACACACACACACACACACACACGCACACACACACATACATTATGCAATCAATATTGATGAGTGGCAACAACAGCAACAACAACAGAAACTTTGTGAACTCTGAACTATCTCTCGCTCTCTCTCTCTCTCTCTCTCTCTGTCTCTCCCTCTTTCTCTCTCTCTCTGTCTCTCCCTCTTTCTCTCTCTCTCTCGCTGTCTCTGTCATTAGAATCGTCGTTATTTATCGCCACAGTTGGCATGATGCATGCAGCCTTATTTGCATGCCAAAAGTGATTAAGTCAACTTATCTCAGCAACAACAACAACAACTGCGATTTTTCATCTCTCCCTTTTTTAGGCATAAAATATGCATTGAAATTTTGGAACTTTTGCAAATGAAATTTTATGAAAATCAAAAGGCAATTACTTGTAGATAATACCCAAACATAAATTGCCATGGATTACAGGTGTGTGCAAACACACACACACACAGAGAGCGAGAGAGAGAGAGCGAGAGAGAGAGCATGAGCGAGAAAGGGACAAGCTTTGAAATGCAATTGCCATAAATGTGTAAATAGTGAAATTCGAGTACTTTGCCAACACGAAGACCATAAATTGAATGCCATTTGAACAAGTTGTGCAGCTTAGTGTGAATTTAATTGTAGCAACAGGAGCTGAACAAACAGATAAAGCGTTTAAATGCTAGCTTAAAGCAAGGAGCAAAGAACATTAAAGATATTAAATTTGCTATAAAAGCGCAACTAAATGTACTTAAAGCAAAGTCAAATGCATGAAATTGCCCAACAATATTCATTTTTCTATTTAATTTCAATTTTTAAAGTAAACCATTTAAATTTACTTAAATTTCAGCAAAAGTAAACTGCTTTCGTTAGGTTAAAGCAGTTGAGTAAATTTTTAAATATTTGGCGCGCTTTTATTTAGCTAACTGAACTCAACTTAAGTGCAGCCAACTTCAAGCCGAAAAAACTTTACGCCTAGCGTAGATAAACAGCAACTCATTTAGCCGAGACACAAACCAACGCGCGCAGCGCACATTTTCATTTTACATTTCACAACTCAACTATACACGCTTAATGCCAGCAACGTCTGCTAGATGGCGCCTATTACTTAGCCAATGCATCAACCAATCAGCGCTGCACGTATTAAGCTATCGAAAATGGCGTCAGTTGATTTTGAGACATAGAAAAAATGCCAAAGCAATAAAAATTTAATTAATGCAATACATATGAAATATTTTAGTTTAACAGCTCACACGAGTACAGTTAGCTCGACTTGTGAGCCACTCTATTGCGCATTGCTCTTGATTTGTGCAAACAAACAATTTGTGTTTTCACACACATCTGCGCTCGCACTTCTAAATCACAAGTCAAACAACAAAGTCTTGCGTGCATTTACATAAAGCAAAACCCGTAATTTGTTCGAGTACATAGACTCCCTCTCTACCTCCCCTTCCCCATTCTCTTTAACTGCGCCCACGCATTAGCAAAGCAACCCCAAATAAAAATGAATTCTCGAGTTTCAGCTAGCAATAACAAATACACACACACACACACATACACACATAGTGGCATACCCACCCATACACACACACACACACACACACTCACTCGCTTGCCTAGGCGCCTTGGCATTTTTCCTTTGTTCATAGCGTTCGCACTGTGTTATTTTCTTCCCTTGCTTTGCGTCGCTCTTTCCGCTCGCCCTGAAACACGTTCCATTTGTTTGCGCAGCGCTATGAAAACGAAAAAGAAAAAAAAAAGATATCTTTCCATATGGCTGGTTTTGAATGGTTATTTTTGCTGCTCTGCTGCTGCTTCTTCTTCTTCTTCCTCTTTTCATAATGAGTAATGAGGGCAGCAGAGTTTGGGTTTTCTCTAACTCTTACTAGGCTTGTATCACTGCCTCTTCCTCTTTCTCTTCTTGTTGTTGTTTTTGTGTTTGGCTAGCTTTAATTTTTTGCTACCAATTCGAGACTGTACTTTGGCCAACTAACTAACTGTTACGCTCTATGATAACTACAGCTCTAACTGTAAATCACAATTATGCCATGCACATGCCTCGCTTTGGCCATTAATTTCATATCAAACCAACTTTTTGCTTTACCTTTTAGCTCTCTAGTTTTTTCCTTCAGCCAAACCAGTCAAACTCCTCAATCAATACAAACAATCTAAATACAGGCACATGTGTGCGTGTGCATATATATGCATGCATGTGCATGCGTGTGTGTATGCATAGCTGGGCTACTCCTGTTATGACGCTGCACAGAAACTCGCCCCCTTTTTGCGTTCGAACGAAATGCATTGGGCACTGACCACGCCCGAACAACCCGAACGTTTCGCCGAATCGCAGCCCAACGTAAGCAACGCCCAATCGCCAGCCGTTTGCCTACTTCGGCTCGCACATTTCGGCTCGCCATGGATTGGTCGTGTTTTGCGCTCAGCTGCCGACGAATCGTGCATTGCTGTTCGTTCGTCTGTCGTCGTCAACCGTTCGGCAACCGGTTAGCGTGCTCTCTTCACTCGCAAAGCGAAGCAATGCCCAGCGTGGCTCTTTCGGTTAGCTCACTCTCTTGCGTCGCAAGAGAGCGAATGGAATTTATTTAAGCGCTCGCTAATATGCGACGTGACTGAATTTATAAACATTTTCAATTCATTTTATTTTGTAATCACTTTTTGCGCTCCCATTCCCCTCTCTCTCCCTCTTTCTCTGTGCTTATTCAAGCTTATTGAAATGAACAAATTTTATTAGACTTTAGATTTTCGAAATGGGCAATGACGTAATGAATGCAAATGCAACTGCAAATTCAACTGACGAATTACATATGCCTTCACAAGGATTTTATAATTCTTTTTCTAAATCAAATATCCACACAAGTTGAAGACGCATTAACTATTAGCTTGAAATTCATATTGAAATCAGTGAAAATGGATAAGTTAACTAAGATACAGAATTCGATTGAGTTTATGCAATCAAATTTTATTATCAGTACTTCCCAAAAAGAATAATCTCGATCTTTCTCTTGATCTTTCACATATGTCTATGTATTGGTTTCTCTCTTTTTCTTTCTTCCTATCCCTTCTTCTCTTGCTCTTTTATACATTCAATCCTTGATGTCTTCTGCTATCAATCTTTCTTCTCTCTTCCCATATACACCACGTATCTCTCTCTACCTCTCTCTCTCTCTCTCTTTCTCTCTCTCTCTCTCTCTCTCTGTCTTTCTATCCCTAGTCTCAATCTCACTATCTATATTTTCTGTCACTCTCACTGTTGCTGTGCCTCTCTCTCTCTCTCTCTCTTTCGCGTTCTCTTGCTATTTCTCTCCCTAATCTCATCTTCTATATCTCAATCTCATTCTCTATAATTTCTTCTCTCTCTCTCTCTCTCTCTCTCTCACTCTCGTTATTTCTCTCCCTCTCTCTGTCTCACTCGCATTTCTTCAAATCTATCTCTTTTTAACATTAATCTATGTACATATATGTGTATATCAATATTTACTCACACATCTTCCTCTACACATCTTCATCCAGGTGGATTAACTCCCACATCCGATTCCCCTTTGCAAAGGAAATACCTTTGGTGGCTTCTGCTCACACTTCGTGCTGGTAAATCAAATTCGAGTTACAATCAATCAATTATCACTCAATTATTTAGCCATTAGTCGAAAGGCAGCTGCAACTCGTGCTTCGTCCTGCTTCACACGCGCTTGTTTTCGCTTTAGTTCTCTTCTTTTTTTTTTTGCCCCTTTAGCTGGCAATAAAATGGCTTCAACGACACAGCCCTGACACCTGCCACGCCCCTGCTCCAGCCTCCCAACTGCTGTGACTCACATCTTGCCATTGCCGTTGAAGCTTGGCGTCTCTTTGGTCTTTTTTTAGTTTATTGCACGACGGCAGTTCGCTTGCCACACAAATCACCATTTTTAATGAAATGAGCTGTCGAAAGTGCCGTTAACACTGCAGCTGCCCCACGGTAGCAAAAAACTACAAATTTTCCTCTACTTCCTCTTTTGTCTCTCGTTATTTTTCGGTTTTGCATATTTCATGGCATTTTATTACCCGCTGACTTTTAGGACACATTCGTACTAAGTGTGGGTCTAATTAGGGCTGTGGGAGAGAGAGAAAGGGAGAGAGGGGGAGAGAAAGTTAAAAATAGATTACATTAGATTATTGTTATTGTCTCAGCATATGTTATGTATGTATGTATGTAAATATAAAATAAAAATTTATTTTATAAGTTGTTAAAACTCTAAATGCCTAATAAACTATGCCAGCATTACAAATTATTATTAGACGTTTACCAACTCCAGCTTTAAATCACTCAAAATAGCGCTTTTTGCGTCGTTTCTACGCATTCAACGAAAACACTCATCGAACCATTTAAGAGCAACAGAGACAGCCTCATATCCTCGCTTCGATCAGTTCAGATTCGCTGTAACG
This sequence comes from Drosophila stalkeri, assembly GCA_035047405.1. Classification (NCBI taxonomy): domain Eukaryota; kingdom Metazoa; phylum Arthropoda; class Insecta; order Diptera; family Drosophilidae; genus Drosophila; species Drosophila stalkeri. Next base: position 3,938,141 of record JAWNPR010000090.1, on the reverse strand, counting down.
GATGTCAGCTTATGAGGATGAGCGCACTCAATAATCATAATTTGCTGTCGCTATGCTGTCGCAGCGCTGTCACTACAAGCTGCGACGCGTCAGCAATTCGCCTCGCCGCTCACTTTCTACTCTTTCTACTGCACAAAGTGTATTGTGTAAATACAGTTATAATAGAAGCATACACACGCATCATTTGCTTCTTTCGTCGCTTTCACAGCTCACATAAAATGGCGTCGCATCAAGCTAATGACTGACGTCAGAGCTGCAGGCAGCAGGCAGCAGTCTGCAGTCAGCAGAGAGCAGACAACGAATAACCTCAAATCGAAAAACTTAATTTAATTAACATTCCGTTTGGCTAAATATTTGTTTTTAGCCTTTAATTGAAAACAAAACGTTCGAAATTGAAATGCCACAGCGACACGCAAAAAAGCTATAATTAAATTTATCACTTAGCGAAGCGGCAAAGCGAAGCCGAACGAAGCTTTTGCAAGGCGTTCGTTAAAATAATTATAAATAAATGAGAGTGCACAGGCGGAGCAAAAGAGGGGCGGGCTGAGAGGGTCGGTAATAAACAAACGCATTTTCAGCCACAGAACATTAAATGAAAAGTCATAAAAGCAGCTCCAGCTAACGATAATGGGCAAACGCCAAAAGCGAGAACGTAATTGCGAATTTGATAGGCGACACTTTTCATTATGACGCCATGTGTGTGTGTATGTGGGTGTGTGTGTGTGTGGGCGTGTGCACCACACACAGTGTCGTTAGGGAGGGGCAGCATGGAACCATAAAAGAAAAAAAAACTCATCAAATATTCCAGCAACAGCAGCGATAGCAGCGTTAACTTAATAATTGCCATAAATGGCGCCATTCGCAACGCAGCGCCGCGTCGCGCTGCGCCATCCTTCTGCCATTCCCCCTCCTCCGCCTCCTTCACCGCATACTCTCTATCATTCCTCGTCGTTCGCTGTCGGCAACAAACTGACAAACAGCAACAATCTACAAATAACGACTGAATTTTCGCCATGCTGCGTAATGATGAAGTCTGGCAACAGCGCAAACAGCAAAACCAAAACTGAATTATACTAAAATGTGTTCGTATGCGCGCATTGTGTGTGTGTGTGTGCGCGTATGTATGTGCTGTGTGTGACCTTTTTCGTGACGTTGCAATCGGCAACACCAGTGACTGACAAGATATTTCATTCGAACTCAATATTATATTCGAATTTCGAATGCGAGAGCGCTCGTTGATGAATTCGCCGCAAGAGAGTGTGAGCACGAGAGCGCACGAGTGAGCGCCCGAATACGGTTCGTCTGCTTCGTTTTCGTTTGCTGTGAGTGCGCGTTTGTTTGTGTGTGTGTGAGTGCGGATTTTGAATCAAAACAGAAAAGCGCGGAAAATTTTATAAGCGCGCCACTTTTTGTTATGCTTAGCTCTGCGCTGCTGTGCTGTGCTGTCTGTCTGTGTGTGTGTGTGTGTGTGTGTGTGTGTGTATATGCTTGTGTGTTGTTGCTTCATTTTGGCTGTGCTGCCACAGAAAAGCGGCAACAGCGCATTGCCAACGTTTTCGGCACTCTCAATCGCCGCGGCTCGCCTTCAGCTTCGTAATTGAACGAAACTCGAACGTTAGCCAAAAAAAGGCAAAAACAAAAACAAATTCAAATAATAATAATAAAAGCAAGACGCAAAAACAAGCCTCTAAAATATTTTTGTTATTTTCGATTATTGTTTTGTTGTTGCTGTTGCTTTTATCAAAGGTTTGGCAACTGCGGCGCATTTATCGCATCTTTTTGCTGCTTTCCCATTGTTTTTAGCCTTGTCTGAAAAGTTGGCCAACTCTTTTTTGTTAGGGCCATAAATCGTTTGATTTATTTGGCCATTTCGCACATAATGAATGTCTTCTGTCTGCTATGCAGATAAACAAAAGCTGCAGCTGTGATCTTTATCTTATCTGCATATTTATCCTGAGTTAACTTTCTTTTGTATTAGGCTTGTATTGTTCAATGAAAACTCTATATTTAGTATACAAAAATCTATATAATAAATAATTAAGAAAGTATTTGTAAGAAATTCTAACCTAAAATTTAGGATATGTACGCGGAATACCTTAGGAAATTTATAGATACACAGTTTCTCCTATAGGAATTTCAAATTATTCCATAGGTAAGATAAATTTAGATAGGTAAGTTTATAGGTAATTAGAAAAATACTAAGTTAATGTTGAAAAACTATCAGAAATATGAGATATTTTTACTGTAAGATATCATATATCCATTATTTGAGTAATTTTAAGAATCTTTGAAACTATACCGACTTCATGTTAGCCGTATATGGAAACAAATCTTGGAACTTCTCAGAGAACAGCAAGATATTTATCTAAGCCTTTAGAGCATATAAAAAATACTCCATAATAAAGCTATGTAATGAATAAATGATTTCGAAACAATGAAAAAAATAAGTTATTTATAGATAACAAACCAATAATATGGGAGACTATATACATATGTATGTCGGAGATTGGTCAGTTTCCATAATTACTGTCACTACTAGCCACGTTATACCACAAGATTTTCTTAGAATCGAACCTCTCGGAGTTTCTTAACAATTTCTTCTAGTCATCACATAGACCTGCCAACTCGGTCTCTCCCAGCAACACCAGGGATCAGCTATATTCGTCTCAATTTGAGTTAATCAGGAATTGTCCTGCCAACTTGGGTAACAGCTTCAATACCTACTCAAACAATATCACGGCACGACATATACATAGATGAATGTATTTATTGAATATGTCTACATAATACTATAATCGCATTCTACAAGGCCTTTGCGACTCATTCTTCTGATAAAATTCTTGATATGGCAAATGATTTACGCACCGAATGGAAATAAATTTTATAGATTGTGCTTATAAATGGACTTTACTTTACTTTAGGAAACTCAAGTCATAACTTCATATCGGTTTAAGCTAACACAATAAGATTTTTCTACTCATCTCTTGTATTTGAGTGTTATAACTGTATTACAATCACAGCGCCATTTTATTGTAGATTTCTTGATATTAAGATAATGTTGATTAGAAATTTTGTAAGGGATCTTGTGGATAGAATGAGCATGGATGGTATGGTAGAGTATTTTGTACTACTTTAAATGTTAAATAAGTCTAGAGTTAGGCAGACTTAACAACAAAGTTTAGAAAGTACATACATATATAGATTTGTTGGCTTTATGTAGCGATAGGCAGAGAGAGTGAAAGATAAATGGACCGAGAACGAGAAATGAACTGCGTCATATTGATTAAACTCTTGTTTGAGATGAAGAATAGGTATATATATTTACATAGTATAACCCGTAACTAATCTCTGATTTTTGTGTATTTTTACAATTTTACAGAAACATTACATATCCTATATCATCCATCATTTGAACATTTGCATCTAAACTTTTCAGTAAACTTTCTTTTATATGTGTAAATATTACTTCAAAATGTTATGTTTGGAATATGGAATAAATTAATATAGATAAAAGATACAATAAATGTATGTAACTAGTACCATTAGAGAGAATTGTGTATACTAGTTTATAGGCAAAAATATGTAGCCAAAAGCATGTTGACTTGATTTCAAACACATATAGGAAGTACGTTTTAAATAGACGTATCTATATGTGCATATGTATGTACTTATGTATAGAATTGAAGTTGAGTCCAAATTTATTAGTTACTTGCCTTGATTTCCACATTTTTATTTTATTTTTTCAACCCGCAGATGTTAAGAAGTTAGATAAGATGCATGGCTTTTTAAACAGAAATGAAATAAAATCTATAAAATTTAGTATCTAACACGCAAACCTTATTAATTACAGATTAAAAAAAATATCCAGTACAGTAAAAACTTCTATAAATAGTTACCAATACACACGCAATGCAATGCAATGCAAAATTAAAGCAAAAATACAGAGAACGCAAATGATAAGCCGCAGAACATAAAATGTCGAAGGTCAAACAACAAAATATGAATAAAAATATGCAAATACATACAAACAGACAGACAGGCAGACATACATACATACATACATACATACATACATACATACATACATATATTAAACATACATACAAATAAAATAAATAACTGCATTTAAAAGATTTAACCGTTGTTTATAGGCCTGCTTTTTTGTTGTTGCTGTGTGTCTGTTTTTGATGGCGCTGGCGCTGACGTTGACGTTGACGTTGACGCTGACGCAAAGGCAAAGCAAACATGAAAATAAACAGAAGCAAAATGCTGATGTTCCAATTTAGCACAAACTTTCGCTAGTTGTCGCCGCTAGGGGCAAAGAGTGAGTGAGTGGAAGAGAGAGAGAGAGAGAGCACAAGCGAGGGAAGAGTGGGCAGAATGCTGGAGGTGACGACGTGCAAAGCGCTCACATACACACACAGACACACACACACACACACACAGCCACACACTCATACAAATAGACAGACATAGCGACTGAGAAACAGCCACAACGCCGTTGCCGTCGCCGTCGCCGTCTGCTGTGTGTGCAAACGTCATCAACATAATTTTCATCACTCAGCGATAAACACGAAAATATGCTGATGAAAGACGCCGAACAGAGCGCCGAGCAGCGCAGCGCAGCGCACGAATGCCAAACACAGCCACAACATACGACACGAATGCAAGCCGAATGCCAGAGAGCTGCACAAGCAGAGTGTGAGTCTCCCAAGGGGCCAGAGGTGGAGTTTAACAGCCAGACAGAGCGTGAGCGAGCAACAGCATGAGTGAGAGCGAGAGCGAGCGAGCGAGCGAGTACGAGCACGAGCACGAACACGAACAAACACGCGCGAGTAAGTGTCTCACCAGTTCGCCACAATGCCAGTCGGTGGCAGTCGGCGAGTGGGTGTCGCTCTGTACAAAGGCAGCGGCGGAAGCGGCTCGTTGAGACAGCGAACCAAGCAGCCAATTTGCCGCGCGTGTACAAAAACAGCAACAATGAGCGCGCAAATGCTGTGTCTGCCAGCGACACACACGCCCTGCCCTCTCTGCTACCCGCCCTCTCTCATACTTTTTTTTTTTTTTTTTTATATTTCATTTATGCTTTTTTTCTTCTTTTGTTGCTGCCTTGTGCGCGACAGCCGTGACACTCCATTTTTATTTTTGCCTTCGCCTCCTCATCGACAAAATATGCTCTTGGCACGAAACGTTTACCCATTGCCGCCGCCACTGACGCTGTTCGTCGCTGTTGGGTACCCACTGTACCACATAGCTGCACTAATTGAAGCTCATGATTAAGTAACTTTTGCAAAACTCTCAAGTCCCACAGCTACAGCCGCAGCACAAAAAACAACAACGACAACGACGTCGACGTCGACGTCAACTTTCCGGCATTTGTCACGAAAAGGTCTCTAGAGCTGCAACTTTTATGGTGCACCTTCTCTTTTTTCCATTGTACCGTTCATGCCTCTCCATCTCGCTCCATTTCAGCTCCATGGAAAATGTCAAAAATATAAATCAATTAACTTTTATGTACAACTTTTCCACAAAAGTTTTCCAGCCAACAAAAAATTGCTTTTCTCAATGCCATTTGAGTTTTATTGTTCTGTAAGAAAATTGAGTATTGGCTTTACTGAAAGTTTCGGATTGTACATGGATGATCTAGATTGTTTTTAATGTTTCAAGAGGTAAATAGAAAAGAGGTAAGCTTTAAGGTAAGTATTAAGTAAAGACTTTAAAAAAATATCCATTATATATGATAAAAAAGCTCTTTAACAGTATAAGTTATCTTTAATATCAATTATGATATTAAGAGTCATATATAATAGATCAAAAGAGTTTGAAACGAGAAAGATATTAGAAATGTGTTATATCTTCAGATACATAGGTTTAAAGCTATCTATAAGAAATAAAAAAGATAGATTTGAGCTTTCTAATTAGTTAGATGTCAGTTACGTAGTCTAGCTTATAATATATATAAATGTGGACATTCTTAACTATACTTTATTTTCCCTTAAACTCTCAGACTGTTTATATTATCTTAAGCAGACAAAATGCTCTGATTCTTTAGATTACTTTGAACTCTATAAGCGAAAGATTTCCTTCAATAATCAGATTTGTTTCAATAATTCAATAATAATGTTTCAACATGCATATCGATTCGATGACAACTTGAGCTGCACTTCTTAACGTAGATCTATAACTATAACTTTAGACTACGACTCTTTTACTTTTATATATTTTAATCTATTCTTCTCACATGTCCAATGAGATAGAATGATAAATGGATAGAGGTAGATTCTCAATTCTCTTTCTCTTTATTACCTATAACATGAATACTTTCTGGAGTCAGCCACGCCTTACGTCTGTCTATTGTTATAGGTCCAGTTAAGAGATATAGCTGAGATATAGAGGCTTTCAATCAAGGGTAAGCTCTGAGGCTACGATTTTGGGTCTATAACTTGGCTTTGTCAAAATGTACAAAAATATTGAAAACTTGTAATCATATCTTAACTATGTCCCTAAACTATATCTACAACTATAACTATATATGCACTATACTAATATACATATATCAAACTCAGCTAACTTTTAAATTCCTTGTCCTATAAAACTGAATAAAAATTCATTTTTAAAGTCGAGACCAAGCTGAAGCTATCATTATTTCCATTAGACAAACCCAAATTTCAAAGCATGAATGCTGATAAGCTTTCGGTGTATTAGAAAACAACGTTTACCAACACTTCAAAACAAAATGGCGGCCAATCAACATTTGATTGTCATGTCTAAATGATAAGCATGATAAGCTGAAGAGAAAATTGAATATACAAATATTTTCAGCTGCATTTAAATGAAGATGTAAAGAAATTGCTGAAATATATGTATGCATGTTAATTAGTATAAAAATGAGCTTTTATCATTGAATTTGTTAACTTAACTCGTAAATCAGTTAAGATTCAATGGAGAGTACGAAATTGATGTCTTGCAACACTTTGCGTTTATGTTTGTTGATAAACATTCGAAATGAGACGCAAGCTCATTAAATTTAATGTGCAGCATAGAAAGTTAATCGTATAAACAAGTGTCTATATCTCTAGCTACCTCTCTCTAGATATATATATGTGTATAAATGTGTGTGTGTGTATATATCGAAGTATTAGCTACATAATGAAAAGGCCTTCATTTGCGTGATATTTACAAACAAACAAACAAACGAGATACATCAACGAATCTCGATGCGTCAAATATTGTATCTCTCCAAGGCCCCATATATACATATATATATGCATATATAATAAGTACTTATGCACACACACACACACACACATCTCTCTAGTGGAACTGCCCAGCATCAGAAGCTGCCAAAGTAAACAAAGAAATCATTTCAATTCCAATTTCAATTCCAATTGCCAAGGCAACAACGTCCCAACGGATGTTTACGTCGTACGACAAGATATATAGAAGAGCGAGCAAGAGAAGAGCGAGTAGAAGAAGACAAAGAAGCAAGTAGAAGAGGAAGCAGAAGTGCCAATTTTATTTATCACTCACTCAAATTGACTTGATTAACTCGCCAAATGTATTCACAAATTGTGAATAAACTCAACAAAGTCAAAAGCAATTGCAACTTGAAAGGGAAAAGCAATGCTAATGATTATTATGTTCGTAATGATGTTTGAATGCTAGTGCTAATGCTAATGCTAATGGTTATGAATATGTTAATGAGTAAATAGAAAAGGGAAATAGCAATGATAATAGTTTTTAGTATAAGAATGATAATGAAAATGAAAAATCAAAGTTAAAATCGAAATTAAAATGATATAAAGGTATGATCAAAAGGTAATTCTAATGATAATGATAATGCAATCTAAATGTAATTCTAAGGATAATAATAATGCTTATACTAATAGAAAATGTTAAAGAAAATTAATGTTAATGTTAATTAGCGTTAAGCTAATGACACTGATTATGATTATGATAAAATTCATGATAATAATAATAAAACTTAACATGAGAATGAAAATGATATTTCTATGGCTAATGAGAATGCTAATGAAAATGATTATTATAATAATTATGTCAAAATGATAATGATAATAATAATGATTATTATAATAATCGTGTCATTTATAATGATAATACAGTTGCTAATGTAAATGCTAATGCTAATGCTAATGATAATGATAAGTAATAGCATTGTTAATAATAGATATTGATAGAGTCGAGGTATCAAGATCAAAGTATTGATAACGATAAGGATGATGAGAATAATAAGAATAATGATAATGAATAATAATGCGAATGATAAGGATTATGAGAATATGAATAGTACTATTAATGATACTAATGATAAAGACATACAATGATGTTATATAATTATGATAATCAAAATGATCATAATGAGAATATTAATGACCATGATAAAGCTAAAGAGAATAATAATAATTATATAGCTTATAAAACTTTAGAAGTTGATTGCTGTCAATTTAGAGTCAGAATCAATTAGGCATTTTTAATGTATTACCCTTTTTTTTGGACGTTACGAAAGAGATTAGCAATTTACATACATATATTGTAGCCTTTATACCCTGTAAATTTGACAACATGCAACAAATGTTGGAAAACATATTTTAAGTCATAAAACGAGTTTGAGTACATTAATTTTAGAAAGGGAAATCTATATTAAAGATTATAAAGGAAAGTCTATATCATCAATATGGACTTCCTATGAATAAAATATTATATATTCAACTGGATATCATTCTTGAACAACCTTAAGCTATTTACATTAAATATTTAAGCATAGAAGCAAGCTTAGAATCAATTTGTATATCTACAGGGTATCTTCAAATCGTGCATCTTTCCAGCTAACAACTTTGCTTGCTTGTTGTTTTTCGAGTGAAATTTGATACTTTTCGATGCATATTTCGGCGCTATTTGCTCATCCTGCTGTCCCGAAGCGGCCAAACATAGTCCGTGTCCCGGGACCGAAAATCGCGATTGTAGCAGAGGCAGAGACAGAGGCAAAGGCAGTGGCAGTGGCAGAGGCAGAGGCAGTGGTTGGAGACAGTGACTGGGGCAAAGCAGTTGGAGAGCTGAAAAGCTGGGGGAACTGCATGACAGTGTCTGAATTTAGATGCCGATAAGTAAAATGTATCTGCGGCAAAAGCCGAGGTGCAAAATTCAATGCGAAAGCCAGCCGTAGCAACAACAACAACAACAATAATAACAACAACAACTAGCACAATACCAAAAGCGTCGTCAACAACAACAGCAAAGAAACTTGCATAAATGGAACCAGTTTTAAGGCCCAGTCGGAGACAGAGACGCAGTCAAAGTAGAGGCTGAGACAGAGGCCAAGGCAGAGACAGCGACAGCGACAGCGACAGTGGCAGCAGCAGAGGCAGAGACGTAAACAGAGGCTGGGAGCTGTAGTTGTAGCTGTAGCTGTAGCTGTAGCTGTAGAAAAGCCGCTTCGGCTTTAGTTAGCGACAGCGACGAATAAATTTATGCAGCCTAAAGCGCGTTTTGTGTCCAGGTGGAAGCAGAACAGAAGGATGAAGAGGAGGAGGAGAAGTGGAGAAGAGAGAAACAGAAAAACAGACGGGGAACGGCCTGTTTCGAGGTGAATCGGGAATGGGAGTGGAACGCGAGCAATGGGTAACGAGCGGGGAACTGGTGAGTGGGGCATGGAAATGGGAATGGCACATTGGAACATTGGAGAACTGGCAAACTGGGTAGTTGGCGGGCATTCAGTGCCGGCACATACGTTCCACCCCGTGCCAGTTGCTCGACTGCTCCACTGCTCGTTGCCCCTCCCATCTCACCGCTCTCCGCTCACCCGTTTCCATGCCATGCCGTGCCGTAACTGGTCGCGCATACCAATGAACGACATGTGAATATTAATGCTTGAAGCCGCCGCCGCCACCGCCGCCACAGCCACAGCCGCAGCCAAAACGGATTGGAAACGGATCGGATCGCAAGACTCAAGCCCAAAGCCAAAACCAAAATCTTGTGACAATTTTTTTGTAGAGTTTGCTTGCTAAATAATTCGCACTAGACGGGAATAAATTGCGAGAATTGCGAGAATTGTGAATTGCTGTCTGCAGTTGGGAATCGTTCAAGTGTGTAAACTCGCGACATAATCATGCATATATGGGAGGGGTCTAACAGACCTACAGCGAAGAGAATATAAATATTTATACAAGCTAATGTGAGTTAAGTGGAGAGTAAGAAAGAGAGATAGTGAAAGAGAGAGACAGAGAGAGAGAGAGAGAGAGAGAGAGATAGAGAGAGAGAGAGAAAGAGAGAGAGAGAGTTGGATTTAGTTTGGATAGAATTTGAATGATACTTTGTTGTAGAAGTGATATATGGAAATGTAATTAGAATTGGAGTTCAGATGGATGGATGTATCCATATGTCTTTAATCTTCATAAAGTTCAAAGAATTCTGTAGCCTACTGATCTCTAAAACTGGTTATTCTCTATCATTATCCTGTTTTATAAATATATCTATAAATAGCTATATCTATAATATCATGATGGAACTAAAGGAATAAAATCCGATAAGAAGCAGAAGTAGAAGTAGAAGTAGAAGTAGAAGTAGAAGTAGAAGTAGAAGTAGAAGTAGAAGTAGAAGTAGAAGTAGAAGTAGAAGTAGAAGTAGAAGTAGAAGTAGAAGTAGAAGTAGAAGTAGAAGTAGAAGTAGAAGTAGAAGTAGAAGTAGAAGTAGAAGTAGAAGTAGAAGTAGAAGTAGAAGTAGAAGTAGAAGTAGAAGTAGAAGTAGAAGTAGAAGTAGAAGTAGAAGTAGAAGTAGAAGTAGAAGTAGAAGTAGAAGTAGAAGTAGAAGTAGAAGTAGAAGTAGAAGTAGAAGTAGAAGTAGAAGTAGAAGTAGAAGTAGAAGTAGAAGTAGAAGTAGAAGTAGAAGTAGAAGTAGAAGTAGAAGTAGAAGTAGAAGTAGAAGTAGAAGTAGAAGTAGAAGTAGAAGTAGAAGTAGAAGTAGAAGTAGAAGTAGAAGTAGAAGTAGAAGTAGAAGTAGAAGTAGAAGTAGAAGTAGAAGTAGAAGTAGAAGTAGAAGTAGAAGTAGAAGTAGAAGTAGAAGTAGAAGTAGAAGTAGAAGTAGAAGTAGAAGTAGAAGTAGAAGTAGAAGTAGAAGTAGAAGTAGAAGTAGAAGTAGAAGTAGAAGTAGAAGTAGAAGTAGAAGTAGAAGTAGAAGTAGAAGTAGAAGTAGAAGTAGATCCTCTAGAGAAATTCTGGAATATATTAAGACTAAATTATATATTATAAATTCTCTACGCATACATTCCAATGCCAATACCAACTATTTCAGGCCGAGCAGATCCCAAATTTCACTCTTTACTCTCTCAATTAACTTTTAGATAATAACAATTAGGTTATATCAAGTCTATCTATTTATGAAGCTGCCCTCGTGGATAGTTGACTTAGTTTTATGCCATATGCAATTCTGCGATTGCGATTGCACAAATTGCAAATGAGAATGAGAGCAAACTACAGAGCAACAACAATAACAAGAATCAAATGAAATCCGTGCGTGTTAAGGATCAAACGGGTTTCATTTCAGCTTCATTTCCCGCTCTGGAGCGAGTCCAACTGCAGACTCAAGTCTCATTGTCAGTTGTATGCCACATGACAACTTGATAAAGATTTCATGCCTTTGATTAATATATTAAGTCCCCGAACGGAAAGCGAGAGAGGGATACGGAGGGAGAAAGAGAGAGAGATAGAGAGAGAGAGTGTGACAGCAAGAGATGGGGCAGGGAACAATGGGAAAGGGACAATGGGGAACAGGGAACTCGACTAGCAAGCCGACGGCAAACAGCAAACGGCAAAGCACGGACACACACACGCACACACACACGCACGCATACACACACACACGCACACTTACACAAGGTGTGCAAAGTTTTTTGGGACATGGTCATAAATCAACTTGGAACTCGCAACGCCGGCAAACTGGGAACGTGCAACGTGCAACGTTCTTAGCTCGTCGTTGATGCCTCCGTTGGGGAAACTTGCAGTTCCGCCTGTCTAATGCGAGACTTTGTGTCAATTAAATAGAATTGAAGTTCACTTCGGTACAATTTGATGCCTGCTGCATTTCCGAGTGGATTTCAAATTCTCTATTCTCTATTCCACTATCGCTCCTCGGGGACAAGCAAAAGCTGAACAAATCGTTTTTGTTAGCATAGCCAAATAATGAATTGATTAGAGGAGTATGAGATAATTGAGAATGGAAGAGTTGGTTGTTGGTTGGTTCTACTGACTGCCAAAAGGATGTAATGAAAGTATGGAGCGATATGCAATAATTGGAGAGTCAAGTCCTAGCCTTAGATGGATATGTTACCCGAATATAAGATTAATTTTGTTACCTATATTTGCTTATTGCATTATCCTCCTAAGTCTAAACATTCAAATCTATTAACAATACATTTGTAATAATAATTAAAGCTTCTATACTTACTTCTATATCTTTATAATATCTCTATATGGTATATAATATCTCTATATGCCTAACATAATTTTTAGGTAAAGAACAATTTATTCTGTGCACAGTTTTATTTTTGAAAATTTTTCTTTTAGATGATAAACATTTAATATTTAAAATTATTTACAATTTTAATAGATGTAAACTCTTATCCTCTGAAAAGATGGGCAATACAGTCTTAAGTCCCAACACGCTCAAGGAAAAGAACAATTATTTAGCAAGTGTATTTTAAATTTTATTAAAAAAATAGATAAAATGGGAGTCCGATAAAATATGTGCTTAATTAAACTTTGGATATTTGATCAATCAGCCCAAATATTTAACCGACTTGTCTGAATTGCCGAATATCTGAACTAATTTATGTTCGAAGAAGCGAGTCTCTATTGATCATACTTTCACCGTTCCATTAAATTTAGATAGATACGCTGCATAGGATACGGGTCTGATGGTTTGTCTTAGATGATAAATATATTTTAAAGTATATTCTATCCTATTGATTAATATTCTGCTAATACCCAAAACAAAGAAAGTTTTCTGGTTAGCTGTTTAAGTAGTTTCCAGTTCAATGTCCAGCAGATAATAGCTTTTCCAAGTAATTTTCCTAACCGTTTCAAGCTTTTATCACTTGATAATTACTTAAAAAGAGTTCTGTGTGTGTCTTGTTTCAAGTCTGAAATATAGAGTTTTCGGCAAACACATGAAAACTTGCTCTTATAATCAACTCTATGCTCAATATATATGGACCACAATGCATAGATATATGTTCTAGATATCTTTACACATCCCATTATACTTTTGAGTCGAAATGAAAGCGGCTCAATGGAAATTTCAATTTAAAAAGCACAAAAACGAATTTAAGAGAATACAAAGCATTATCTATGATATAAGGTTATATAGTTATTACATATGAATACATGATTATTATAATTCATGAAAAACTTTCCGAATATTTGATAAGCAAACTCACATTTGCCTAAAAAAAAAGGTATTCCTGACTCTTTTTTCCAAGTTCTTGCTCAAGCATACTTTTGCTTGCAAAACAAAAGTAATATTCCTTAAAAAGTTTGTTTTCCTCTCAAAACTTTTGCAACTGTCAGAACTCTGCTTGACAAACTATAAGATACCACTTAAGGCGTCTCGTATAGATAAGCATAGAAATCATGGTATCTGTGCACATGTTCGAATACCTTCTTTTGCCAAGGTGTGTGCATATAAAGCATTCGACTAAATGATGTAGCTGTGAGCCTGGTTGCCTGAACCAATCATTAAATGGCATAATTGAAGCCTTGGGGAATACACAAGGACAGCGAACAGAGGCAAAATCTCGAAATATAATAAAAATAAAAAGTCGAATAAAATGGAAATGACAACACATACAGCCAGAGGGTGGTCGGAACAGCAAGGGACACAGACGGAGCTACAAAAAAAAAGGAGCGTTGGCCAACCCCAAATAGAAGTGAAATACAAATGCACACAGCAGCAACGGCAACGGCAAAAACAGTAAAAGCAATAACAGCAACAACAACAACAATAACAACAAAAGTGTGTGTGCAATGTCTGTAATGTTCTTAGCATAAAAAGTCAAAAGCAAACACAAATTCGCTGAGCAGTGCAGCTTTGTGTGTGTTTGTATGTGTGACGCCTCAAGCACTGGCAGGCACACAAACGAGCGTAAAGCACGCGCTAGCCAAGCAAAAAGTAAGAGAGAGAAAGAGAGCGGACCACCCACCACACATACAACATCTGAGAGCAGCAGAGGCAGCAGCAGCGCCCGCAACGAGGACAGCGCATCAAAATAGAAAAAGTAAAAAGTAAAAAAAAAAAAGTTTTTGCTTTGCACGCTCAAAACTTTTTTTTTTCTATTTCTGTTTTTGTACTTTTGCTATTTGTTCTTCGCAGCACTCTTCTCCCTCGTGTTAGTGTGTGTGTGTGGGTGTGTTTGTGTGTGCCTTTCACTTTGGCTAGTCCGCTCGACTGACTGGCGGCTCTCCTGGGCAAATATTTAATTTTTATAAAGCCTTCATGCTCTCTGCACGTTGGAACTGTGTGTGTGTGTGTGTGTGTGTACATGTGGGTTGTCTATATATATATATGTGTGTGTGTGTGTGTGTGTGTGGGCTTAGCATTTTGTGTGGGCTTTAAAAATATTAAAGGATAAACGCGCGCACATAAAGCTAACATTTTATGATTGCTGCTGCCGCCGCTGCTGCTGCCTCCGCTGGCTTCTGTATGTATGCATGTGTGCGATTGTGTGTGTGTGTGTTTTTATGCTTTTGACATTGGGCTAGCTTTTACAGTAGCTTCGCCTCAGGGGAACACTTTTACATCTCTGTTATATTCTCTCACTCTCGCTCTCTCACTGCGTTTGTTTGCCGTGGCGCCTCGATTTGGCTTCATCAATTATTGCTACAAGTTTTGCCGCGTCGCTGCTAATAGTTGATTAAATATGCATATGAAAATGGGCCTATCATTACACGTTGCACGTTTCTCGTCTCTCGTTTTTCTCTTTTCAAATTTCTTTTTGTCTAACCCTCTCCTGTACGGACATGTCCATCGCCCTGTACATCTCTGCCCCTCTCTGTTCGTGTTCGTTCTGATGTGCGTGTCCTGCGTATTGCGTATTTAGTAGAGCTACCCACTTTCATTAGAATGCATGAGGTAACAGCCCATTCATTAGAGATGCCTGTCTATTTGTCTCTAACAGTGAAACGTTCACGCATGCCAGGGTGACCAGGTTATGCAAATGTGGGCTTAAAGCTTGACAGTTGTTAGCACTTTGAATGGGAGATTAGGGGATTTGAATTATAAGAATTTAAACTGATGTTTATCCAGCTACAAATGAATTCGGTTTTACATTGAATTGTAAAACTTTTTATATTTACTTGAAAATAAGATTGATTGAAAATTGAATGACATTTTTATATGTATAGGGTTTATGCATTACATAAAACATTATTTTAAAAAATATACAAAAATGAAGTAAATGCTTCAATATGTCTACAATAGTTCTATAGTCCATCGAACTATCAAAAAAGCTCGATTCAATTAATATGCAATCTCTATCGTATCAGTATCTATATAGTCAATAGTCCATCAGTAAACACGTTCACCTTTAGAGTCACCTTTCAACAAATTTAATCAAATGCATAAAAACATCAACCAAATAGCTGGCAATAAAAATTTCTTATTTACGTCAGCTCTGGTCACCCTAACACAGAGCATACAAAATGGAGTAGCTAGCGCCTGTTTGTACGTCCCTCTATCTATACATGTGTGTGTGTGTGTATGTGTGTGTGCTAAGGGCTTGGCGTGCTCTAAATCCGAAAATGAAGAAGAAGAAGCAGCAGCAGGCAAAAAGCAATTTCGAAAAATGCTAAAGGGCTCGCTAGCTGTTCTCGCTGCTTAGGGCTCGGTAGGCAGCAGCAGTAGCAGAGGCAGAGACAGAGTCAGCGATAGCAGCGCGGCAGCAGCAACGGAAACATGTTCAATTATCAGAACCGCAGCACTTTACCGTTGTTGTTGTTGCTGCTGCTGCTCAGCTCAACTCAGCTTTGCTTGCTTGTATTTTACCCCGATAGACACACACACACACACACTAGCACACATATGTATATATGTATATGCCCATGGAGAGCTATTGAGTGTAGCCCCAAAAAAATGGTTTGAGGTTAAGTTGAATTCATGCCATGCGGTCGTCGCCGTTTGGACGCTGTTGCTGCTGTTCTTGATATGAATATGCTGTGCTATGCACACCCTTTAACAGCTCAACTCCCACTCTCTACCGTTCTCCGCCCTGCCCGCTCTCTTGCTGCTGTAACATATGGTATTGGCGTGCCGACGTTGACGAACGTTCGTCTTCGCTTTAGCTCTACCTATATGTGTGTGTGTGTGTGTGTGTGTGTGTGTGTGTGAGTGTGTGGGTGTTTGAGTGGGTGGCTCTCTGCCCACTGTCGCTGTTGTCGAGTGAGTGCTGCTCTAAAGGGGGCGGCGTAAAGCACTCAACGTAACAACAACAACAACAGCAACAACGGCGATACGTAAAGCGCCCCTGGGAATATGACGTTATAATTTATTTTAAATCTCGCCCGTTTCGCTCGCTTTAAATGTGAACAAGAGCGATTTTTTTTTGCTGTTTTTATTATTTGCCAGCAGCCATAAAAACCGTTGCGAAATACTCATATGGGCAACAAAACGATGAAGAAGAAGAAACAACAGCAGAGAAAGGGGCAAAAGCATTTGGCTAACTAATTAGCCAGCGGCCAGGGGCGTGCACAGCGTGTGTGGTTTGTGGGGCATGGAGCTATCCTCCCTTGGAGGACTGCCTTTTATTATTGACTGTTAGAGTAACTGTTATTAAATGGAGCTACGTCATTGTTGCAATTGCATAATGGATATTATTTGACATTTTTCGCTAGGTTTATGACTTGCGAAATATGATGATTATATAATGTAGATTTTGCGTGGGAGGCTGCTTAAAACTATGAGTGGGTGGATCATGTGGCAAATATATGAAAGGTCGTCGAAACGTGCTCTTCGTTTAAGTTAATAGTATATTAAATTTCAGAAATATAGCTTATATAGTCTATGAGAAATTGCGAATGTAACTAGAGCGCAACTAAATGGGATCGTTGAATAGAATTGTTCTTTAATATGGAGTTGAACAGTTGAAGAGATAGATGGAATGTATATGTATGTACCTATTCATTTTCCCATACATATATTGTCATTAAAATTAAACATTGTATATTAGAGAAATAAATATATCATAGACATTATAAGGTATACGTATAGTATGATATATTACTTTAAGCCCCTGAGTATATATCCCATAAGAACTCCTTTCATGTAATTTCTGGAAAACTACATATCTCTTGTACATAATTCATAATTCTGCATCAAATTGATCTATAAAATAATTAATGTTTAAAATTTGAAGAGTATACTAAAAATATTTGCTGCGAACAAGCCATTATACAATCTAATTACATCTAAACGACAAGAAAAGCAAAGATAAGATTTACAATCATCTTCTATTACTCATTATTATTCATATCTCTTCTACTATTTCATATCTCTAATATCTAATAATATCCATGCAATCTGCCCTTCGCTTCGATGTACTTAGATTCTTCAATTGATTTTTGTATCAATGGAGAGAGTAGAACCGGAGCTGAGGCTCTTTAGCGCTGTTTGCTATTAATAATGAGAAAGTCGTTGAAGTATCTACGGCGAAGAAGTATAAGGAGAGAGTCATAAATACTTCGATCTACGGCGTAGAGGTATAAGAAAAGAGTCGTAGATACTTCTACGACGTAGATACTTCGATGACTCTCTAATTATTAATGGCAAAGAGAGCTATAGAGGTTCAGCTACTTCTACGACTCTCTCCTTATTCGACGAACTGTAAGCTATATAGCAAAGAGAGCTAAAGAGCTCTAGCTCTATCTACGCACAGCTAAAGGCTGAGTCAGAGCTATAACAAAAGGCTGACATATCAAATTTAATAAGACTGTAAAATGAATTTAGCTGTAATGAAAGGGGGCGCCAGAACAAATTAATGAGCTCAAACTCACATAGATTAATAGTTGTTTGTTGATACTTGATATTTATCAAAATGAGGAAAGAGAGAGAGAGAGAGAATGGAAGTTCTAGGACGAAAAAGCTCAAGCTCTAACTACACAAAAACATTCAGTCAAATATATTCCAGCCATAAAAGAAAACTTGAAAGCTTTGCCGCTAGTTAAAGTGCTTAACTAACCGTAAAAACTCAATGATTTTAGATAGAAATAAACGAGAGGCGCTACAAAAAGGGAAGCTCTATACAGATCTATGTAGAGTTGTGTTTGTAGCATGCGCATAAACGTTAACCCGTTCTATATAAGTTCTTAGAGAACTTTTGATGTAAATTTAAAGCTACATAATTTACAGTTATTATGAAAGTATGTATATACATTAATGTGATTCCATAAGAAAGATCCCATTAGAATTACGAAGAATTTTGAAAACTAGAAACTAGAACTGGAATAGTAGGCTCATAATACCGTTGGAGTTATTGACATAAGAACAACATCCCTAAAAATTCAAAATTATAATATATTTTTCAAATATTACGTAAAAATAACTTTGTGTATATATTTTCATTAACATATGTATCTATATACATGATTTATAGTATATAATAGAGATATACATAATACCTGCTGCATAGGTAAATGTTGTTGTATATCCATACAGTAGGCAAACATATGCATGTTTTTATGTAGTACTGTATATTTCTGTTAACTGATTTCATTCATAGTAATAATAATTAACAAATGACATTTCGTATAAACCTTATTGTTGTTGTTGTTATTGTTGTTGTTGTCGCAGGTTGTTTAGCTCACACAGACAATGCGAACAAACCCTCCGAAATGGCCCAATTAACATTTAACGCTGCCTTTGACCCGCGTGTCCGAGCCGCAACAACCGTTGCCCGCGCTCTCTCTCTCCCCCCCTCACTCTACCTAGTACTCGCTTGCTATCTATTAAACAGAAAACACACACACATACACACACACACATACATTCGCTCACAGAGGGCGCCGCAATTAACCGCAAAGGTTTCCTTTTGTTACTCTCCACTCTTTGCTCCGCACCCCGCACTCAACTCACTCGCTCTATCTCTCAATCTCCCAATCTCTCTCTCTCCCTCTAGCTACGTCTTCTGTGCCTGAACGAACGAGCTCGCCGCACACGAACACGAATAACGAAAATACGAACTCCGTAACACGAATACACGAATACGAATTGTTGTTGTTATTGCTGTTGTTGTTGTTGTTGTTGGGAGTTGGGCTGGAGTTGAGTTTGTCGTCTCGTTGTTCGTTCGGTTAGCTTTAAGTCATGAAATAATAATAGGCCTCAACGTAACTTTAATGGCACAGTTATTAACTTTTGTCCACAGCCGGGAAGTGAACTCGGAACTCGGGTACTCGGCACCGTCCCTCTCTCTCTCTCTCTCTCAACAATATATACACTATTCCGATAATATTGTTTTCGCTTATCGCAATTATTATTATGTTTTGTTGTTGTCCTCTAATATCGCTGGAGGCTTTGTCCGCTGCGCGTGTTTTCCTTTCACCCTCGGACAAAAGACAATTTCAATTACTCGAGTGATAAAAATTTTTCTACGTTTCTACATTCTTTTTTTTTTTGGATTCCAGCCCAATTTCCATTAAGACCAAACCCATGTTTTTAGCTTTCATTATAATTATGGAACATTTTAAAGAGTTTTCTTTCGAGTAGATTTAGCAAATTTTTAGTCAGCTTTTAAAGTCTTCTTTGTTCTCCCTGTCAGCTGTTCTTGTTCCCAAGCGCCCTTTCTGCACGTACTTCAGAGTTAGAATAGACCAAAAAAATATCTCTGTATGTGCATATATAGATCAAACAATGCTCTCATGTTATTATGTTACTGAATAACAAAGAAATAACTATGGGAAGTTAGCTTAGCATATTTTCAGCTTTTCTCATAGTTATTGCTCCCCTTTTAGCACGTTCTTTGAAGAACTTTTACCAAGATATTATTAGGATAGATATTATAATATTAAGAAAAGAAAATATATCTATAGCTATAGCTATATATCTACGTACAGTTACCTACAGTTACATCAATCTATCTATAGCTGTATATATAGATCTACCTCTCCATACATATATCTATTTATCTATAAATGTCTGTCTTTCTATTTGATGTATTTTACATAATTATGAATCTTATGAATGTCTGTCCATCTATACCTGTAAATATGTATCTATAATATAGTTATCCAGCGGATACTTAGGAATCTCTTCTTCACTGTCATGAAAGTTTGTTGTTATAATGATCATTAGACAACATCAATATTTATAATAAGATTTATTATATGCACATTAATTTAACATAAGATCTCATTCATTCATAATCAATAATTCTTTGTGATATTTAAGTACAGATAAAATTTCAATTGAAATCAACTTGCGAGCAAAAGCGGATATCGATGAGTAAGTAAAGCTTGAACAGGATATGGAAATATCGCTCTATAGACATGTATGTATATATTATATATACATATATATTGATTCATTCTTTCGAAGCAAATGCCAAAACGGATATCAATGGAGCGAATCATTATTCAAAAATGACACAGAATGACAATTGTTATGCAAATACATACATGTACCTACTTAGAGATATCTATAGAGATCTATATGCATCCACATATGCAGTTGTAACTGCAGTAAATCAATCAATCAATCAATCACTCAATCAGACAAGTGTTGTGAATGGTTCGTAAAGCTAAGACAGCTACAATTACAACTAAGTCAATATATAACAAATAAAAGCAAAAAATATGAACTTGCTGTGGAGATGAATACCATGTGAAACTGATTAAGCAGGGTAGATTGTTTATGGGAAGTAGTATGTACATTGAATGCATTGCATGAAATCGATAAATATCGATATTTCATTTTAGGTTTTTCAGCATGTTTTTGACATTAGAATCAATTTGACAATTAGAATCTACTAAACTATGTCTATTCGTTGCTCTTTATATATATAAAAGCGAAAACTGATTCATTTCGATTAGAAGTTTCAAAATTGAACTTTGCCTGATATATACATTTATCGATTCCCATTTCTGCACCAGAAATTGAGTTTTAGTCCACATTTTGCCACAACTTGAACTCTTCACACATTATAGAGTATCTTCTAGTCGTACATAGCCACCTGTCTGCACTCTTACCTGTTGTAATAGAGATTTGTAATCGAGATTTTGCATTGCCATTCAAATGAAATGCAATACGATTATTACGTCTAGCTGAAAATTACCTAATGCCAAGCGAATGAAGTAATAATCAGTAAGGCGCAATAAGGTCAGACGATATATTATATGCAGTAGTCTATATATAGTATAAATATATATTTTTTTTATATTTATGGTATACATGTTTATCGGGCATTTTATGGAGCAAATGGAATGCAAAAATTCGTGTCGTAAATTGAAGTCAATGAAAGAAAATCGTAAATTAAATAATTAATGCAATAAAAATTTGTATATAAATATTGCAATACACACACACACAAACACACGCGCAGCATGTGGTATATGCAACCAGTTTATGAACACAGACAAAACCCATAAAAATAATAAAATAAAATAAGAAAAATAAAAAATTGCAAATTTTTAAAATGCGCACAAAATTTGTAAACGCAAAATGCAAATTCAAAACGATCAATAAAAATGCGAATATATCAATAAAAGTCAAAATGCAAATTTTCTTAGTTGTTGTTGTTGTTGTTCTTGTTGTTGTTGGCAATCGGCAAAGTGACGAACGATAAAACTAAATATGGAAACGAATTGAATATGGAAAATTTATTATAGCTCAGGCAGAGGCTGTTGAAGAGAGAGAGAGAGAGAGAGAAAGAAAGAGAGAGAGCACAGACAGTATCTGTGCTATGTGCCAAATATAGCTGCGATCCAACAACTGCTGCAACAACAACAAAAACAACGACGACGACGTCGATCGAGTACCCCCATGGGTGCTAAATATCGAAAAAGCGAATAAATTTTCGTGCACTTTTCGTATGCAATGCGCAGATACAAAGAAACAGATATGTGACTAGAGAGGAGCGCGTGAGCCGAACGTGAGCGCATAAACTTGAGAAGTAGAAGAAGAAGAACAAAAAGAGTAGTTGTCGCATAGGTATGAATGCGCAGATACAAAGAATATATCTTACATACATATGTGCATATATTTGACCACTCGTTTTAGAGAGTTTTTCTGCTAATATTCAAGTCAAATTTGCTATCTATTTACTACTATATTGCTATATACGTATACCTATGTAAATATTTACTATACGTGCATATCTTTTATTAATAATAATAAAAAAGTCATAGTTATAATAATTGAATTTCATTTATTTAAATATTTCCACTTATTCAATACATATATCTTCGCCTCAAATTTTGCGCTCTATTTCTGCTTTGCATAAACTATTTTACGTGTTTGCTAAGCTTTCTAGTTCGCCGCGCGCGCTCTCTCTATCTCTCTCTCATTCTGCGCCCATCGCTAAGTCGGCGTCACGATGCGACGCGACGCGTCGGCAGTCAGAGAGCAATCATCATCATTAGCAGCAGCGCGAGCGTAGGCAGCAACTACGAAAGCGGCAGCGGCAGCGGCAGCGACTACAACTGCGGCGTGGATCGGTAGCCGACGCCTTGGGGAGCTTTATTTGCTATATGTATGTTTATATTATTTTTTTCGTTGTTTTCGTCGGATTGGGGCGGTAGCTGCTCTGGCGACACGAAGCGTACGCCGCGTCGTTTGCTAATTAAAAAATGCGCTCGCTACAAAATAAAACTTAATTGCGATTGCATTTTGCGATATGCGCAGCGAGACGCGACGCGACGCGACGCGATGTCGTCGGGCATTGGTGCAGCAATTGGGTGCAGAGCTGCAACAGAGGCGGTGCGCACGGGGCGTATGAGTGAGCGCCAGCAATGCACGTTGACAACAACAGCACCAACAACAACATAGGGCCAAATTGAGCACAAGAGCCCACTCGACTTTTGTAGTACGAAGACGTAAGTAAAATAAAATAAAAGCTGCAACAACAACAGTAACTTAAGTGATGGAGAAATCTGAAGCACAGACGAGAAGCAAAACTCGCCGCCGAGTTGCACTTTAAACAGGTTCAGACCTGCCTGCCGCTGCTGCTGTTGCTGCTGCTGCTGCTGCTGCTGCTGGGTACAGTGGCCGGCAATGCAATTTGGTTTTTTATTGCGCGACGCCACTGCAGGCAACGGGCGCGCTTAATAAAGATTGATTTACACACAAACACAGGCAGACACTGCCTGCAGTTGCGCCGCTTTAATGGGCAGCCAACTCATAATATGTGCCCAAAAATTATAGCAAATAAAGCTGAATGAGCGCACAAAAGCTCATTCGTTAAATATGCTCAATTGCACATCGCGTCGAGGCGAAGAAGAAGGGCTACGATTGCCAAATGATAATGAGAGCGACGCACACTCGGGTTCTCTCAAAAAAGCAAAAGTCTACAAGGCGCAGCAAATTCACAGTTGCATAAAAGCAGAATACACTCACTGCTTGCTTACGCGCTATGTCGATCTCTCCCAGCTCTCTATTCTTTCAACTCTCCAACACGCGCTTGCAAGGCAAAAAGAAAGGCTACACAATTGCCAAAAAGCAAAATGACAATGAGAGCAGTAAAGCGCTCAAGCGATCTCTCCCAACTCTCCGCAAGCTGAGTCGAGTGCAAGGCACGCTCAAGTGCCGCCAGTTGCTGCATAAAGGCGAAATCAAAACGTAGCAGGAGCATACGTACAAGACGTTGAAGTAGAGCGCAAGCACACACACGCACAAACATGTACACACACACACACACACATGCATACATAAGCGTACATACATATATACATTGTATACAATTCCAACAGCAACGCTGCTGCTGCTTGCTCCCAATCAAAGTGACGTCGACGTCGCCGTCGATGTCGATGTCGGCGTCGAGCGCAATTGCCATTTATGGCCTTGATTTATGTATCTCTGCTACTGGATCTCTAATGCGAGCGCAGACGTACAAACACACACATACACAGGCACACGTACAGCGAGTATATTGAATTTATTTGCAATTTATTTCATTTCCTTGGCTTGCGGCATGCGGCGAATGTCCGAACGGTCCGAAAGATGCATGGCAATGTAGCTTTGCGGCAGATTTCTGTTGTTGTTGTCATTGTGAGTGTAGTTGTTGTTGTTGCATTAAAGTGTAGCCAAGGTAATGGGAAAATGCTGACTCGCCAGCAATTTCCCAAACAACAGAAAGGGTCAAAGCACCTCCCCAGTTTTATTGACAGCTTGTGGTTGTTATGTATGTATGTGTAAGTGTCTTTCTCTCTCTTTCTCTTTCTATTGAGCTGAAAGCTTACTGAAAGCTCTTTTGCATAGAGCTGGCCATTAGATTAACTTAGCTGACCTCAAGCTCTGGCCACAAAACCAATAAACACTATCAATTTATTTATTCCAATCAAAAATTTTATATGCTCCATTGGTCATAACGGTACTTCGATTTAGCACATCGTTTAGACCTCATCAACAACAACCCTAAAGGCCACAGCAAAGAAAAAAAAAAAAAAGGCCAATTGCTCTAATCAAAAGCAACAACATCCCTCGTTTCAGCGGTCAACAATGCGAATGCGAATTCGAATTCGATTCGAAAGTTAAGATTGTAACCAGATATCGTCATCATCATCGGTTGCACCACTCGTCGCTCAATCGAAGCGAGCATTAGACGCCATTGTTATGAAAAGCCAAAGAAGATGAAGATGAAGATGAAGATGAAGATGAAGATGAAGAGGTAGAGGCAGGGAAGAGGCAGCAGTCGGGCAGATGAAGCGAAGCACAAACACACTTCACTTACATCTCAAGAATCGTTGATACTTTGTAAAGCAGCCCAAAAAATTTTTGGAATAAAAAAAAAAGTTAAGCTCATTTTAAGGGGCGATACTTGAGCTTAAGCCGAAGCAATTGAGCAGTAGAAAGTCTTCGACTGTCAAAAATTTGACCACTTAAAGTCAAATTATTGAGCTCTATGAAAATGTGAGGATAATATATCGAAATGTATATGTACTTAGAATTAGTTTGGGAAAATTGTGTTTATAGAAAATGGGGTTATGAGTCCTCATTTATCCCCACTTCATAGTTTAGTAAGCTTTATTCAAATATCTACCATAAACGAATACTCCATATATGCACTCATATGTGTATATGAAAGAATATCTCTGTATTTATATAAATATCTATCTACCTATCTATCTATCTATCTATCTATCTATCCATCTATATAACTATCTATCAATGCATGATCTACTTATCTAAGTATCTTATCTACCTATCCTATCTATCTATTCATTTATTTCTTCCTCAGTTTTCTCTCTCTCTCTCTCTCTCTCCCTCTCTCTCTCTCTATCTCTCTCTATCTCGCACTATACATAATATAACATAATATAATATAATTTTCTTTATTCCTTTAACTATTCAATAGCTCATCAAGCATAGTTCAAGTAATTAAGTAAGTAATTCTCCAGTAAATCCCTATGTTAATTTAGTTTACTTCTATTT
>JAWNPR010000090.1:3117500-3162500 GCA_035047405.1 Drosophila stalkeri | reverse complement strand
CAGCAATTAGGAGTACGAACAGCCGCAGCAGCAAATGCTTCTAATCTTTAGCAATGCGAGAAGCGTTGGATAAGTGCATGCAGGTAAACAACAAATTGTAGAACTTTATTTCTGTTTGCTAAGCTTTGTAGCTAAGTTACGCGCATAGCTACTAGCTCGCTTTGCATTCAGCTTTTCTTTTTTTTCATAGTTTCTCTTTTAGCTTGATTTTCAAGTTTCTCTTTTAGCATCTTATAGTTCTTTATAATTACTTACTAAATATGTATGCTTCTCGCGTCTCAATTAATGTGCTTAATATGCTTTTTCCTATATTTCATTTCTTTGTCTTTTTCGTTTTTTGCTTAACTTCTCCTTAAGTTTCTTACTTTTATGTTCATTAAATGTATATTTTTTTTTTATATTTGTTTTCTTTTTCGTTTTCTCATTTACTTAACTTATCTTTAAGTTTCTTACTTTTACTTATATCTTCTTAGTTATTTATTCACTATTCTTTTTGTGCCTCACTTAATGTGATTATTCGTTTTCCTATATTTCTATTCATTGCTTTTTTTTTCCTACTCAACTTATCTTTAAGTTTCTTGCTTTTAACTAATTTTCAATCCTTTTTCTTAATAATATTTGTAGAATTCCTCGTTTCTCTATTGATGGCTATCAACTTGTTTTTCTAACTAACTAACTCTCTCTCCCGCTCTCTCTCTCTCTCACGCTTCTGTCATTATTCAGTTTTTTTTTTGGTGTCCTCTCTCATTGTCTTCGACTTATTGCTAAGCCTCTTTCGAACTTTTTGCTATATTACTTTTGCATTCTATTTTAGCATCTCTCATGTCCTTGGTCCTTAGACATCTTACTTATTTTCACTCTACGCTTGGCGTTGTTGAATTTCTGCACAATTTTTGCTGAATTTCATTGTGTTTTTTTTTTGTTCTTCTTTACCCGTTTTCGCTGTCTGCTCTCGCTTTAAGCTGAGCTTAGTGTTCAACTTCTCATTAACTTTCTCTCCGCATCAGCTGCGCTCTCTTTCAGCTTATCTAGCAGCTTCTTGCTTTGCATATTGTTAGACTTTTTTTTTTTTTTTGGTAAGCCTGGCATAGCTTGAGCTAAGCTCGCAGTTATGCTTATTCTCTCGCAACATTTGCTTATCTTTTGACTTATCGCAAGCTGCTCTCTCGTTCTCCCTCATTCTATCTCTTTTCTTTAGAATTCTCACTAACTTTGCTTCTTTGGTCAGGCATAATAATTGCTTCTCGCTTTACTGTCGCTTTGCTTTGCTGCCTCTTGAAGGCAGGTACTATAATATTAACTGTTTTCTCTTGACCAAATGCAAGCAAAAAGTCATGAATAAATTTCAATAAGCAAATGACGCTACAATGGTCGCTTGTATTTTAAGCATTTTATTTAACATATTTTACGAGCAGGCCGTGCAGGGCCAACCAACATCAACTTGAGTTCAGTTGAGTCGAGTTGAGTCGAGCTGAGCCTCTGACGCATTATGTCAACTGTGTTTCGCTTCAGAGTTTTTTTTTCTGCACTTTAAGGGCCGCAGCGCTTTAATTTATTGCAGCACGTCTTCGGCACGAGTGTCGCTTACTGTTGCCAACATCATTTTGAGTGGCAACAAAACGCTGACGTTGCCAAGGCCAACAGCGAGCACTGAACAGGCAACAGTCAACAGCCATCAGCCGAACAGCGAGCAGCATAATTGATGCCAATGTCAAACTCAACTTGCTCTGGCACAGGCTCAGATTCTCTCTCTCTCTGCCTCTCTCTCTCTCTCTCTAGTTCTCTCTTGATGTATGCCAATGGACAGTGTAATAGAGATGATGCTGCCAGCTCTTGCCCTCATCCACAGCTTACTCATATTGCTAGCTCTCTGCATGGCAGGAAGTATCTTATTGCCATTTGCATGGCATTAATCGCATAATTTGTGGCAAGCGTTTGTCGCTAACCCACCAAAAACTGGCAAATGGCGAATGGCGAGAGACGAATGGGGAATGGGGAAAATATTGTGAAACACAAAATTCAACAGCTGCTGGCAGAGAATGAGTAAGCATGGCCTAATGATTCCGTTGAAATCTCTGTTAGAGGCAGCAGGAGGCGTGCCTGAAACCAGGTGCTCCATAGGCTTAGTTGAAGGTTTAGTTTACATAGATTTTTCTTGGTATTTGTTGAGTTGATGTAGGCGTGTCTGCGGTTCTATTTGGTTATTTAACTGTGGGTCTCTTCATCTTAACGTCCGTCTCTCTCTCTCTCTCTCTCTCTCTCTCTCTCTCTCTCTCTCTCTCTCTGCTTGTAGCTGTCAGTCTGTCTGTCGAGCTGTCTGTTTATATAACTTTCTATTTAATTCTATCTCTGCGTATCATTGATCTTGAATGCCTTGAGAGCCTTGAGGGACTTTAAATGGAATTAACTTGCGACTTGATGTGACATATGTGATGTGACTGCTGTTATTTTTTAGCATATCAGAGGAGTTTTAATAGCTAGAGCTATGACATTTGATTTATTGATATTTTGAAGGTTGAAGACTATCAGATTTGCTTTATTAATAATACTAGAGATTAATAATACAAATACTAGGCACTTTTAAGTACTGAGTCCCTAATTGAATCGGGCGAAGGAATTCAGAAAAATTGCTAGCTCTAGTCTGTGTGCATATAAGTAGTCCGTTTTTTTAGCTGCATAATAATTTAATATGAAGTTCATTTAGAACATATTTAAGCCTGGCAAAATCTCATTAATATTGATCACATCAAGAAGAGTACAGATCATAGATAAATACATTTCTAACCGAGTCATTTGATACTTTAATAAACATTATTTTGTCGGATTTTTTTTTCGCTACGTCGTAATAAGCGGTTGCAATGTGAGAAATATCGTCGATATAAGCGGTTTGTCGTTAAAAGCTAATGCGTAGTAAGCGAAGTCCTTTTCATATAAGTTTGCATGGATCGCAATAAACGGACGGACGTTATAAGCGGAGACGCCAATAGGCTATACGAAAAATTTTAAATTTGAAGCTAACTTGGTTGATATATATCTGAGCATGTTTGTATGTATATCTGCATTTATACACAGGATAACTTCAAGTCGAGCAAAGCCAACTAGAGCATTCTTAAGTTGTTATTGTGGCTACTGTTGTTGTTGTTGTTGCTGTTGTTGTTGTCACTGTCAACCGCAAAAGATGTTGATAAATTAAGTGTGCTGCAGGCGAAGCCATTAGCAAATCCGAAGGCCTTTTGCCTGCAGAAAAAAAAAAAGAAAACAGAAAAAAGCAAAGGCAGAAAAACCTCAAAGTTTGTCCAATCCAGAGTCGTTGCCTTGTCAGCGACACCTGCTGTGTGTGTGCGTGTGTGTGCGTGCGTGCACGTGTGTGTATGCTTAAGTTATTTATTTTTGTTTTTGTGTATTTTTTTGTTGCTTTGCTTGGCTCGGGCCAAAGTAAACTTGGGCAACTAAAAGCAAAAATAATTGCCAGCCTACTTTTGTGCAAGCAAAAGTCAAGTTTCGTGTGTTGAAGTCTAAGACAAACGTTAAGCAGCAGGAGTTACAGCACACACACACACATATGTGTGTATGTGTGTGTGAATGGGTATGGGCATGTCCTTGCACATCAAAACAATAAATATAATGACAACAATCATCATAGTGAGAGAGAGAGAGAGAGAGAGAGAGAGAGAGAGTGAGAGAGAAAGGGGAGAGCAGCACAAATATTTGTTAACATTTGACAAAACAAAACTTTGAATTTCGTTTCATTCGCTGCTAAACGCACAATTTATTTATTTATACCTCTGAAGGAACCTAGGTTGAGTGGGCGGGCAGGGCGTAGAGTGTGGGGCAGAGGTAAAGTTTATCAAATATGCAAATGGCAAATGGTGCGCGCTCGTTGCGGGCGGCGGTTGGTGACAGAAATTAAGCATCATAAAAATAACACAAAACCAAAAAGAAAAAGGAAAAGAAAAGCTGCAAAAGAAAGAAGTAAGGCAATTGGCATGCGAGCAAAGCGACAGCACACACGCACACACGCCATCTAGCGGCGACAAGGTGCGTGTGCGTGTCAAACACACAAACTTATACTTATAAATATGTGTGTGTGTGTGTGTGTGTGTGCCATCCACCCAATTGCCTTTGGGTTTTGTTTGGGAAATTGATCAAAGGAATGCGTGTGGCATGCGGCAGGGCCCGTGCCTAACTTGCAGCAGCAACAGCAGCAGCAGCAGCTATGTACGTGGCACACACTCTCAGCTATGCTGTGGCTGTGGCTGTGGCTGCGGCTGTGACTGTGGCCAGCTGTAAATTAGATGCCAAGCGCTTAAAGCCGACTTTAAAAACTCGCAAAAGCCACAAACGCACACGTGCCACAAGATCGAAACAGACAATTATATATATATATATATATATATATATATATATATATATATATATATATATATAAAATAAAGAGAGTGAGAGAGAGAGAGAGAGAGAGAGAGATAGAGAGAGAGCATGTTTAGGCATGCCAATGCTGCTGCTGTTGCTGCTACTCCTGCTGCTCCTCCTCCTGCTACACCTGCTGCTGCTGTTCCTGCTGCTGCTGCTACTCCTGCTACTGCTGCATAATCAATGCCAAACGCAAATCATTTCTTTTGCTCAAATCAAAACAAAACACGTAGCTGCGTAGCTCCCTAAAGCAAAAGAGAAATGCGCGCTTAATGCGAATCCACAAAGAGTTTTCCTTTTATTTTCTGCTGCGGCGCTTGGGGGCAATTCTCTTTTCTCTTTTCTCTTTTCATTTTTTGTGTTTTTTCTTATTTCTTTTATTGAACAATTTTTAGACTTTATACTTGTATCAGAAGCAGCAGCAGCAGCAGCAGCAGCAGCTGCTGCTGCCTGGAATTCAATTTAAACTGAAAATATTTGGCAAAATATTTTTCGTGCCTTGGCACATTTTCAATATATATATTTTTTTTTTGGCTGTCAAAGTCATGCAAGCGAATAAGCCAAGCGAAAGTTGCATTTGCAAGTTGTTGGACATTAGATTAAATAAATAAACATTTATAATTTGAATTGGCTAAACAATAATGTGGATTTAGCTTAGTTTGGCAAGAAAATGAATTTGAAAACTCTGTGTGGCAGGTGAGAGAGCAAAAAGTTTAGTTAAGACAGACGTTGGACATGGATTAGATGTGGAATTTGATTAAAAATATATAATATGTAAGAATTGGTAAATATTTGAGTAGATATGGGAAAATGGTGTAAAAGAGCAGCAGCAGAGAGAGATAGAGAAAAAGAGGCAGAAAGATATATTGGAAAGAAAATGAAGAGAGTTAATGCAAGAGAAAATGTGATAGATGAAAAGAGAGAGAGAGACAGAAACAGATAGCTGGAAAGATTCTAACTAAGTGGAAGAAAATGGGAAAGGCGGAAAGAAGAAGATGTGATCTTTCGCTCATTTCTTCTTGCTATTTTCCTCCTATTTCCTCTTTTCCACAGTTTCCCTCTCTCTCAGCAAGATGCGAAACAAATGGAAATTGTACTTTATAGAAAGACAAGGCGAATATAAACATAGAACGAGAAAGAGATGAAGCTAGAAAAAAGAAAGAGAGAAAGCAGAAAAAATCATAGATTATAAATATAATTCATGCACTGCAATCAAATCTATGGCTTGAGTGAAAAGTTTCTGTTCCAATTCCATAATTTTTCTGTTTCAATTCCATAAAGAATAGTTTATTCCTGAAATTGGCACAGAAACCGTGTTTCATCTTTGCATCAACTTGTTTCATCTCTTAAACTTTGAACTCTTCAAGAGTTTTTATTGTGCTGCTTTATTGGTTTCAGAGCACTTCTTTATCGAATACATCACTTGCCATCCACTCAAACTTGCTTTTGCTGTGTCAATTTCATATTCCTACTCTCTCTCTCTCTCTCTCTTTTTCTCATCAGCTAAATCTATACACCTGTCATGTGGTAACATCTTCTATGCAATAAAAGAAAACGAAAATTATGCTCAGCTGTAAATTGAGCAAAACCGAATGACTCAAGTCGTATAAGAGGTAAATAAACTTCTGGAATATATCAAGTTCATGCACATATATAAATATTTGAGTGTCGCACAAAATTCACTTTCAATTGCATTACAATATAAAAAGGAGATATATACATTTATATATAAAAAGAAAGAGATATATAAAAGCTAGTCAACTGACATATGGGCATGGATGAGCTGTCAAAAGGCAGACGATGTGTGTGTGTGAGTGCACGAGTGTATGTGTGTGTGTGTGTGTGTGTGTGTGTGTGTGTGTGTGTGTGTGTGTGTGTGTCGCTTGTGCATTAAGAATTAAAATCTGATACAAAGTAATGGACGCACTCAGTTGTACAACAATTGCCATTAAATCAAAGAACATTTCCATTTTGTGTGCGCATAAAATGCCATTGCGGCATATCAATAAATAACATTTGATGTGCGGCTGCAACAGTAGCTATATTCCTTACCCCCTCTCTCTCTCGCTCACTCACTTTATTCTCTTTTATATATATTTTATTTTATTATATATATTTTTTTCTTTTGCAGCGACAGCAACCTGTGCACATTAAAAAAGAGAAAGCTCAAGCGGAAATTGCTTAATAAGCAGCGCAGCTGTCAAAGCAAAAAAAAATACCAAAATATACCAAAGAAAATAAAAAATAAAATACACAACAACAGCGACAACAACAACAACAACAAATGGGCAACAAAAATTGCGGCCATCAAACGTAATGCTTCGCCCCTGCAACGCCATGAGGCGCTATCAATTTCTAGTTGAGTGATCTAAGCAGCCCAAGTGCTGGCCATAAACAATGAAAATGGCTCGCAAATATCTATCTATATATATATAATACATATATATATAAAGCAGCCGCAGCATCACTTAAAATGACCAAAAAAAAAAAATCGAGAGAGAGAGAGAGAGAGAGAAAATGTGTAAAATCAAGGTGAAGCGATTTTATATTTCTGCTGCAGGCAGGCAGCAAATTAATTTTAGCTGCCGCTGCCTGCGGTGCTCTAAGATCTAAGATGGGCGTCACGACTTTTGTATTATCGCGAACGCAATTTGCGCCTCATGGAAATTGAATGGCAACAGCAACAGCAGCAGAGCAGCAGCAGCAGCAGCAACCCGCCCTCATCCCCCTGCACTGCTGCTCCTGTTTCAGCTCTAGCTATGGCTTCGGCTCCTTTATGTGTCCGCAAATTGCAGCTGCTGTTGCTGCCTCGGGTTTTTCTTGACAATAATCAAAATACAAAACGACAACAAAATTTGCTTAGACAGCAAGCGGGCGATGGGGCGTGGCATGAGTGTTAGTAGAGTCCCGTTGTCAGGACTCGCATAGCTTGGCGTCGTCTCATACTAATTGCTTTCAATTTAATGAAAATTTTAATAGAAAAGCGCTTTGGCTGCCAAAAATTGTGCTGTTAGTAAATGTTTCTTGTTGTTGTTGTTTCAGACGTTCTTGCTGTAGATGTTTGGCATTGCATGCTCGCTCCAGTAGACAGCAGCGTCGCCTGACTGCCCGGACGGGGACACTAAGCTGTTGTCGTCGCCGTGGCGTGCATAAAATATATAAAAGACGCAAAACACACACATAGAGAATGAGAGCAGGCAGAGAGAGAGTGAGAGAGAGGGAGAGAGAGACAGAGAGTTGGTGAAAGACAAGCGCCTTAAATAGTTACAGCAGCAGCAGCAGCTGAGTGAGGGAGAGAGAAGGAGCTGAAGTAATATCAACAACAATTGTGCCAAAACAATTTGCACTTAATATTGTGCATGAAATTTATTTGGCATACACAAAAGTAAACACATACAGGGAGAAAGAGAGAGAGAGAGAGAGAGTGAGACTCACTCACACATACAAAAAAACTTGATAATCAAAAAGTTTACATTTTGTGGCATGTGCAACTGCATTTCATTTAAGTTTCGTATTTGCATTTTGTGTAGAAAGTTTTTAGCACATAAAACGAGAAAAAAGACAGACCGAAAGGGAGAGAGAGAGAGACTCTGACAAAGGACGAACAACAGTAAGAGACTTTACAGGCAAGGCTTATGTCGCTCAATTGTGACACTCACACTGAGACACAACCTGTGTCAGCCTGGATGCCTGGCTGCCTGGCTGCCTGCCTGGCTGCTGCGCCTCAGCGAGCTGTGTAAAGGGTTTGTAAAGCGCTTTTCGAATTGAATCAATCTATGCAGGACTCATAGGACTCAGAGGACTCACAAAACTGGCTACAACTGCCAGCTTTGAATAGCGCAAAAGTTTGTCCAGCTGAAACAGAAACATGTGCAGGGCGCGCGCGTTGAGCGTGTTTTGCGGACGGAAGGAAACGGAAATGATGCCAAACTAAGCACAAAACTTATTCAAAGCAGCAACAAACTGTTGCCGCGTGCAACTGCTGTAAATATAAAAGAAAAGAACTTTTGCAAAAACTAACTGCAGGGCATCTACAAGTCGTCTAAGATCGTTTTATAGCATTACTACTTCTCTCCATTTGCTGTCGATGCTTACTAGAGTTTTTATTTAAAAATCATAGCATACTTTTAAGCTTTACACTTAAATGTGCAATTGAGGAAAAGTATAGCATGCTCTTGGGCTGCTGCAAATAGTTCTATTTTATTTATGCATAGCCTTGCAATTCTTGATTTTGTTGTTATTCTTGTACTAATACAATTTAAATATTTATCATTTCAGTTGGAATCGAAAGCTCAGATCGCCAGCAGTCGGAGAAGCTGAAGCTCAACAGGATAGCACGTAATATAGCCAAATTAAAACCATTTAGATAAATAAACCAAATAAATGCCTATATATATATATGTTTGTTTGTGTAAATGGAAATGTTATCTAAATGTGTAAATTTTTATTACAAATACAAAAATTAAATTAAAAAAATTTAAAGCAAACCTAAACTGTCTTTTATTTACTAAAATTCTGGCAAAATACCAGGCGAACAGAAATAGGCAGAAAGTAGCTAAAATTGTAGCAAAAAAAATATTTTGTTGCATACCCTCAAGGGGCAACCATTAACAGCTGCGCGATCCAGAAATTTGACTAAAACCAGCCAAAGTACTAGGCGAACAGAAACAGTCAGAAAGTAGCTAAAATTTTAGCAAAAAAAATATTTTGTTGCATACCCTCAAGGGGCAACCATTAACAGCTGCGCGATCCAGAAATTTGACTAAAACCAGCAAAAGTACCAGGCGAACAGAAATATGTAGAAAGTAGCTAAAATGAAAATGAAAATTTCGTTGCATACCCTCAAGGGGCAGCCCTTAACAACTGCGCGCTTTGCGCGTATCAAAACTTTGTTGCATACCCAAAAGGGGCAATAAAAGGCGCGGGTTTTTATTCAATTTTTCAAATTTATTATACACAATTAACTGAGTATTTTAAAAATCTTTGAATGCCAATTGATAGTACTTAATACTAGGATCTCAAAAAACAATTTTTTCTTCATATTCTCAAGGACATGGCCAGGATATGGCTATTCCAAAAGCGTCTGCATGGCGAGGAATATTAGCTCTAACTCGGCCAAATCCTTGCGCAGGACATGCGGACTTGGTGCGCTAGAATCGTGAGGACAGCTCCTATCGATCTCCATCAACAGATAATAGGGTCATCTAAGAATCCAGGACTTGTACATTTTCTGCTTCAGCAGGCTGCAGCGGCCAAAGAAATGTCCCAAATTCCACTAAAAGCCAATTATCTCAATAACCAGCGACGCGATTCTAATGCAATTTGGTCAGTTGGTAGCTCTGATGACCCTGATCAGTTGACATATGACTCGCCAGGATATGCAAGGATAGAGCAAGGATATAAGCGTTTTTTTGCTGCCTGAAAATGTCCTTATATCTCAGCTCTAGGAAGGATTTATAATCCTTTTATTGCTAATTCTTAATTTGACTGACAAGCACTTTCCATGTTCCAAAGGACATCACCGTAGTCCTTACAATGGCCAAGTTAATGTGCATTTTTAAATTTTTTGACCATTTTTCGAGCATATGCCTTGTAAAAATTTTTGAAAAAATTTTGGACGAATTTTGAAAATTTTTAAATGCCCATCGATAGTCCTTTTTGGCAGCAAATCAAAATGCTATGTCCTTTTGGGTTGTGAAAGGACATGACTGAAATATGGCCATAAAAAGAATATCCTTTTTCAGTAAATTAGCTATAACTTGGGCATTTCCTTGCCGATTTTTACAGGACATGTCGCGTTCGAATCGTGAAAATAAACTACATTGATCTGCATTGATGTTTTAGGTCCTTATCTAAGGATCAAAGGATGTTCATTATGGAAATAATACGAACAGCTCGGGCATAGCCTTGAGTATCCTGGCGAGTCTTATGTGAAACAATGCGTGCTTATTTTAGCTACTATCTGGCCAAAGGACTTTTGATTCATACCTTTGGCTTTCACTTTATACAGGCTTTGATTGCAATAAATGGATTTTAGAACTAGTTAACATCATAAATATGCATTGATATACCGTAAGCTGAATGAATTGTTAAAGAACATGTTTCTCTTATCATTAATATATAGCTTTTTCTTAATTGATACGAAACTCAATTAGGACAGGCATCAAGTGTTTCCTTAGAACCATCTACTTATTTATCTGTCGCTCATATATATATGTATATATATATATTCGAGTGCTTTTCTTGGTAGTGCTGCTTTATCCTTTGTTATTCGCAATATTTTTGCTGTCTCAGACAGATTCCTGGAATGTTGATGTGTCTCAAGGCCTTGCAAAGATACAATTTCCAACTTTTTTTTGAATTGGCTTTCATCCATTGTTGTTAAATCATAAAGAAAACAGTAAACAGTAAAAAAAATCCAGTTGCAGCTAAAAACAAAAGAAATGAAAGTAAATAAATAAAAAATTTTAAAAATTAAGGAAAAATATAAAATTAAAGTAAAAATATTTATTTATAATTTGGTATTTCCCTTTTGGGAATTCACTGCAGAGATATTACCTGCTTGGCGGAAGCTCTTAATGGCGCTCAACAAATGGCCAAGCAAATAAAATCGCGCTGGCCAATTCCCTAATGAAGACAAAGCAACAGCAACAACAATGGCAAGCAGCAGCAAGAACAACAATGGGAAGGCACTGATATGCCATTGTGATTTGTTATCGTATCCTGGCCATATAATTTATGATGGAGCTGGGCGCTAGGCCAAATTGTCAACCATAATTCTTGGGCATGGCTCATTCGCGCTTCGATGAAGCCAATAAACAATGACGAATCACTTATAAATTGTTGCCATATTTCTGCTATGGCGCAAAATATTTACTATGCGTAGCTCCTGCACCCTGCCACGCCCCCTCGCCATTCACGGCGTGGCAAGTGTGAAAATTGAAATTGATGTTGCTGTTGTTGTTGTTGTTGCTGCTGTTGCTTTAGACTTGTCGCTAAATGGGCGACGCCTTTACAACGGCCACGCCCATCAAGCGAACTGCCGCAACTGCCCCGCCTCTGGCAGAGAGAGCCTTATTGCGGTTGTTTATTTACGAACATTAACAAAATAAATGACATGCAAATAACAAAGAATACAAAATAAAAAAACAACAAAAACAAAAACATAATAAATGCAAAGCCCGTAACGAAAGACAATTGAGAATTGAAACACTGCATAGATACCCTATACAAAACTAATCAAAAAGTTGATCAAGTTGATTCATATAGATAATTACATATTGTTTCGATTTATATGCTGACAAGGCAGCTATAGCAAGTGACGAAGCATACATACCCTCTAATAAATGACAGAAATATGATTTATTTATTTTTATTTTTCAGATTGCTGAGCGAATTATAGAAAACATATAAAAATATTACTAAAAATATATTTAAACAAAAAATAAATTTATATAAATATTTATTTTTATTAAATAAGTATTTATTTAATTTTGTCAAGCTACTCTTGTCTGCTTTGATTTCTAAAATAAATTACAAATTCCAAGAATGTCAATGAAGCACATCCAATAGAATTTATTGCAAATTAAAGAAAATAAACAACAAAACAAATAACTGAAGAATGTCACAAATCGTACCAAATATTCAAAATACCCTAATTGAAGAGTGAAGAATGAGAGAGAGTAGAGAAAAAAAAGTTTAAATAGACAAATTTGTTGCGCTGGCAGCTAAGCGACCTGGAAATGGTTTGAGGCTAAATTACTAATGCCATTGGCAACATGAGAGAGAGAGAGAGAGCGAGAGAGGCCGAGGAGGTTGGACATAATATTAAACGCAATTCATTCTCACAGTAGTAAGAAGAAGCAGACGTGAAAGAGGAAGAGGTGGAAACACTCAAGTCGCAGCAGCAGCTGGAGAAATTGACTTTGGAGGTATTTTTAATTTTGCAGCCAAATGAGTCGCGATTCTTGTTTAATTTTCTGTTGATTGGTTTTTCTTCTCGCACTTCGCACTGCTCCAGTGGGTCAATCAGTCAGCGAGAGTCAATCAATGCGTTTTTTTTTTCATTTATTTATTTTTTTTATTTTTCTCTCCCACTCATTGAGTTGGCCAAATATTGATGTTGGTCACGTAATTAAGAAACAAGTTTATAAAAATCTTTCAGCTGGCTAATTAAGTTCAAATTGCTCGCACAATTTCAAATGTGTTTGAATTAGTTTATATATATATATTCTCTCTCTCTCTCTCTCTCTCTCTCTCTCTCTCTCTTTAGCTCCCTCTCTCTCTCTGACGTCATGGGAAGCACGTGAAAATTAGGCAAATGCCATATAAAAACCCCTTTCGCCTGGCATTGAGCACACTCAAAGTGAGAATGCGGCATGGTGTTGTGGCCCGGTTAGCAGCAGAGGCGAAGCATTTGGCTTGGGGGCAGGTTTGAAGCCGTTTGGCATTTGGCTTTGTGGTAAACGTGTTGAAGGGCTGCCGCTGCCGTTGACAGCCAGCGAACGAGCGAGCGAGCGACAAACTGAGGCGAGTGAGAGAAGGAGGATGTTCAGTCCTAAAAACATTTTCCAAAATTTCATAATAATTATAATTTTGGGCAGATATGCATATACATACATATATATATATGTGTGTGTGTGTGTGTGTGTTTGCATGTTTTGTCAAGCTTAACCCAGGCAAAGGCATTCGAGCTAACAAAAACTGTGAAGCAAGGTTGGCGTCAGCTGCCAGCTTCGAATATGGCCAAAAAGTTGCGTTAAGCAAAAAGTTAAGCGTGTTTTATGAAATATTTGTGGCAGCATGCGTGGCAGGTACTCACACACACACATACACATGCACATACACACACATGTACATGCATTCATACACACTCCTTTTCCCTCTCTTCACCTAATCAAAGTCTTAGGCCAGATCATTTTCACATTGCTGGCGGCTGCTTTTCTTTTCTTCCCTTTTTTTTTTTTTTTTTGGGTTTAACATCATTAAGCTGCATGTACAACAATTTGAAATAAAATTAAAACAATTTCGTCGCGCACTTTCTGCTCAACAAGCTCAATAATTGTATATAACACACACACACACACACACACATATTTTTGACATAATTAAAATTACACGTAGACACAGGCTTGCCAAGAGATAGAAACAGCAAGAGAGAGAGAGAGAGCGCGAGAGAGGGAAGAGCTAGGTAACTAGCTCAAGGATATGAATTTCATATTATGATGCACGCTTAAGCAGCACAATTTTATTACAAAATTGTGTTAATTTATATATATATATATATGTATGTACAAAAATTCATTTTGTTTATAAAAAGCAAATTCTAAATATATTTATATGTTTTATTCGCTGCCCTCGAGGCTTAGCTACATTGTATATTATATCTAGATAAACGCTTTGACTGCCAAAATTATGTTTTAAATAATTTATGTTTTGCACATGCGTTGCATTACTTTTGCGCTCACTGTCTGTGCTTCTGCTTGTGCTTATGCTTGTATCTGTGTTTGTGTTTGTGTCTGCATAAGCTGTAAAATTAATCGTTGAACACTTTTAAGCTTTTAATGGATGCAGCTTGGACAGCTGTAAGCTCTAGGTAAATATATAAAAAATATACAAATATACAAATATATATATATATATATTTATATATTTTAGCTAAATAAAGCAAACTTCAATTTTAATATTATTTTGTAGTTCCTTACAGAGAAGATGCAAATTTGTTTAAAGTGATTAAACGTATAGCTTTTGAGGCTGACAAAAGAGCTTAATATTTTTTAACAAATATTGCAACTCTTAACATGGAGCTTGGTTTAGTTTTTAATGAAGAGTATCTAGACAGAGCAGATAAAGTTCTTTCATTCATTCATTCTTTCATTCATTCATAGTTAATTAATTCATTCATTCATTCATGATATGTCCTCCTGTGCATATCAGAAGGTTGGGCTCTATATTTTAGTCTCTAATGTGTTGTTAAGCTAAAAATAAAAAATATAAAAAAAAAAAAATGCATTCATAAAGAGTATCTAGAGATAGCAGATATAGTTCTTTTATTTATTCCTTAAATCATTTTTAAACAATCATTAGGATAAGTCAGCTCAGAATTCTCCAAATGCATTCGAATACAATTTAATTGAAGTTCGACTAAATCAAGATTTTTCTACTGAGAATCTTAATTCGCCCATTTATACGAAGCAACGATTAACATTGTTTATTTATTTATTTTATTATTATTATTATTATTATTATTATTATTATTATTATTATTATTATTATTATTATTATTATTATAATTATTATTATTATTATTATTATTATTATTATTATTATTATTATTATTATTATTATTATTATTATTATTATTATTATTATATAACATTTAAGAATTCTTCAATTTTTATTTATTTATTTTATTACTATTATTAAGCATCTAAGAATTCATCATATATTAATTATTAAGATTTCTTCATTTTTAATTTATTTATTTTATTATTATTTTTAATTTTAATTTTTATTTTTATTAAATTTTTTCCCAACTTTCTAGACAGAGACTTGACTTTACTTTCCCCGATCTCTCCAACCAATCTATTTAATAATTTTGCACTTTACTCAAACTACAAACTGCTGCTCTTTACTATAAATTCACATTTATATAGAACATTTCGTTGCGTGTCATAAAAAAAAAAAAAAAAAACAAAAAGAAAAATAATGTTATGGCCATTTCCAATTCCATTTGCCATATATAAAACTCTGCTTGCTGCTTTAAGCAATCCATTAAAAATATCTCTTTTAGCAATTTAAAAGGCATCAACTCTACTTAAATATCAATGGGAGAACATTTTCAATTTCTCTCAGCTCAGTTCATTGTTTGTCTGCTTAGTGACAAACAAAATACACTAAAACACAGCTGCATGCAGCAGGATGCCTGACATGCAGTCAGT
This sequence comes from Drosophila stalkeri, assembly GCA_035047405.1. Taxonomy (NCBI): domain Eukaryota; kingdom Metazoa; phylum Arthropoda; class Insecta; order Diptera; family Drosophilidae; genus Drosophila; species Drosophila stalkeri. The sequence continues at coordinate 3,147,147 of JAWNPR010000090.1, read as the reverse complement.
GCCAAGCAAATGCTGCTTCAGCTTAAGCTCAAGTTTCTCTATAGTAAATCGCTTTGCACTCATTTGCTATATGTCTTCGTCGTGTGTATGTGTGTGTGTGTGTGTGTGTGTGGGTATTGCAAGTGTAGCTTTTGATACTTTGCAACACTGCAATTGACATTTTGTCAAAGGACAATGGGTTATTGGCGCAGCACATGTAAGCATGGAACTACTATTGTATCGCTCACATCACTATACCTTGCTCTCTCTCACTCTCTCTTACTCTGTCTGTAGAGCAGTCAATTCTTTTATACAGTTTTTTTTTAATGCTGCGCAATAAATTGAAAAGAAAGCAAGCGTAAAACACAAGCAACAACAGCAGAAAAAAAAAACATTGTAGGCAATGCCAAGGCGACTATCAGTTGCAGACAATAATAATAAAAATAATAAAAAAAAAAAAGTAAAGGGGAAGCGCTATACAATAATACCAGCACATATATATAGAATATTATATATATATATATATAGCAAATCCTCGACTCTCACATTTGGCATTGGTTTATGTGGGCAGCTGCGATTGAAAAATTTCGCTCGCTTTGTTTCGTTTAGCGCTCATTTTTTCTATACCCTAGAGATTGTGCTGTGAGTGTGGCTATGCCAGACTTGAGCCAGTTTCTAACTGTTAACATGCACGTACAGGGCATGTGCTAGTCTATCATATGATTTGCTACTTTTTTGTTTTATGTCAATACTGTGTTTTAGTCGCAGTACTTTTCATTCAATTTTCTGTATTTTTTACGATTTGTTAGTTGCCCACACAGAGGCCACGCCCCTTTTAAGCCACACACATTGAGACACATGTGTGTGTGTGTGTGTGTGTGTGGGATTGCTGGGCGTGTTTAATGTCACGTATTTGATCAGAAAATTAAGGATCAAAAAGGCATTTGTGTAAGCATCTGAAAATGTTGTGATTTATTGCGCCAAAGCGTTTTGCAAGCAACTCTTCTTTCTCCCTCTCGCCCCTCTCTCCCTCCCTCACACTGTGCTACAGGCCATGCAGCAGTAGCTGGCTTACTGTTCACTCTCTCCCATTCTCTCTCCTACTCTCCCTCTGCCCTACCTTATGATGTACGACTCTAAGCAGCTGCCGGCTTGAGCTCTTCGCTTGCCGCCTGTTTAGTTTAAAAACTGGAACGTGTACAATTTAATTTAATCTTTCTGGATTTTCTTTTGTGCATGCCAGCACTTGGCTGCCTTACTCACTCCCCTCACCTACTCCCTCTCTCTCTCTCTCTCTCTCTCTCTCTCTCTCACTTAGTTGTTCTTCAACAATAACTATGCTAAATGCTAAAAATACATTTTATTCTAAGAAATCATTTCAAGTTTTGCCATTACTTTGCTGCTTTTAAAGTAAACGTCAAAAGTTTATAATAAATTAAAAAATAATTAGAAATAAACTATGCAATAATTTTGTAGCATACTTTTCAGCTGCTTCTAAAAGTTCATACTTGAAGCTCTTATATTTAATTAAGTGTTTCGTTTAAAGTGATGCTGCCTAGCATATTGTCTCATAAACTTGTCTGAAGTTCTATTTATATTTACATTTAATAGTAATACACTTAATAATCTATAATAAGAATGCTAAATATAATACAGCTAATGTCAAAATCTGACTTGATGAAAACTAGATTTAAGCATCAGCATCATTAAACTTTGCATCTGATTTTTCAGTTTTTCATTAATTCTGAACCCGAAGTTTTAATAACTAAAATCAACTTAGCCCAGCCTTTATATTACACTTAACTAATACTTACGCTCACTACCACACACACAAATTGTTGGCCAACTCAAATATGAACTTACCTGAAAAAAAAGAGAGAGAGAGAGAGAAAATAAAAGAAATTTCAATTTTAATTAATTTGAATTAAATTTAATGAACAGAGATTTATCTAGATATATATTTAAAATGATGCAATTAATACAATTTATATATTAGGTTCATGTCAAAATATTAATTATAAAATAAATATACGATTTATTTGTTCATACTGATATATGAATAAATGTGCAATGGGAAAGTCCAAATGCTACCAACGACGATGAAAACTCAATTTAATTTGCTGAAAGCTATTGCTTTACACGGCACGTACAACAAATTTCAAATGAGACACGTTGATACACAACAACAACAACAATAATAACAATGGCAATGGCAATGGCAACTGCTGATGGCTAAATTTAATAAATATTACACGTATCCGATATGAACATATATATATATATGTATATATGTATGTATATATATATATTCTATATAGAAGTCGAGCTGAGCTTATTAAAAAGCGTCTGTCATCGCGCATACGCCATGTGCGCCTGTCAGCCAGATATATATATATATATATGATATATATATATCGTATATACGATATACGATATATTTGTATGTTACATGCGCTTGTTAATGAATTTTTGTAAAATGTAATTGCAACAGCCGTGCAATAATTGCTGTTTATGCTAATTGAAAATCAATATGAATATTATTTGTTTTTCTCTCTCTCTCTCTCTCACACACACACACACCCACTTACATACACTCGCACACACACTTATTGTATTTTCAAGTGCCATTGGCTTTATTTTACTTTCTGGCATTTTAATTGTTTGGCTCTATCAATGAAAAGTTTTTTTCTTTTTGCAAAATTTCTGACTGCTCGTTCACAATTACCTGCTAAAATAGCACCTGGCGTTAATTTGATTATAGCTATAGTTGATATTTAGTACATTGTACAAATCATTATATTAATATTATCAAATTTGTGAGTTTGTTAAGTCAAATGTCAATTTACTATTTGCTCTTTGCTAGTCATGTTATTTAAGTACAGCTGACCCAGCTAGAGTGATACAATTTCTGTTGATTATAGTTTTGTTGCTTTTGTGGATATTAATGATATCTAGTTGAAGAAAATATTGTATTAGTAATGCCATTTGATGGGTGAAGTGCCGAATGTGTGCATAGACTGACAAAGTTTATTGATATGAGTTCGAATAAATTGTTGAACTCATCTTAATCTACAAGGAATCTTAAAGAGCTTACATTTCGCTGCTCTCAATTTGTAACACTGCAGCAAAAAGCTGAAAGTGTTATTACAATTATGTCTGGGCATATAATTTAATATAATATTTAATATAATATAATCTTTAATTTTATACTAGATAATAATATTAGAAAATAATACTAGAAAATAATACTAGAAAAAATACTAGAAAATAATACTAAAAATAAATACTAAAAAATAATATAAGAAAATAATATTAGAGAATAATACTAGATACTAATATAAGAAAATAATGCTAGAAAATAATACTAGATACTAATATAAGAAAATAATGCTAGAAAATAATACTAGATAGTAATATTAGAAAACAATACTAGAAAGTAATACTAGATAATAATATTAGAAAATAATACTAGAAAATAATACCTGAAATTAATACTAGAAAATAATACTAAATACTAATATTAGAAAATATTACTATAAAATAATACTAGATACTAATATTAGAAAACAATACTAGAAAGTAATACTAGATAATAAAATTAGAAAATAATACTGTTAAATAATACTGGAAAATTATAGTAGAAAATAATAGAGAATAATACTAGATATTAATAGAAAATAAAAATAGAAAGTAATACTAGAATAAATACATAAATAAATAAATAAATAAATAAATAAATAAACAAATAAATAAATAAATAAATAAATAAATAAATAAATAAATAAATAAATAAATAAATAAATAAATAAATAAATAAATAAATAAATAAAATAATACTAGAATATAATACTGGAAAAATACTAGAAAATAATACTATCTGATATTGTTTTGGTTTAATAATAATAATTAATAATAATAATTAATAATAATAATTAATAAGTGTCCGTAGTCTATATAAACCAAATATATTAACTTAATTTATTTATCAACTTAATATTTATAAAGTCAGTATATACTTTCCAAATTTTTATATTTTTTGTTCTTTATAAAATCCATAAATCCGTTCCTTTTATACTCTGTTTTCCATTACAGTAGAAACTGTAGCCTTCATTACTTGCAAGCTTTTATTTTACAGACATTATTTCCATATACAAATTAATTTTCCATTTATGCACAAATACATTTCTATGTTTTATTGTCGTTCTCATTTTAAACTGTTTCCCTGCACATTCCCATTCCCAATTCCCAATCCCAATCCCAATCCCATTCCCATTTACAAACTACGTCAAACAATGCGCATAATCGAGTTAGTCGCCAAATGATGCTCTGTATTTTGGTCATAATTTCAGCTTTGATTGCATATTATGCACATAATGAGACGAATTGGACGCTGTATAATATCTATATACAGCAACAGAAACAGGAATAGAGAGAAAAAAAAAAAAGAAATAGCAGAAAATACAAATACGGGGCGTATATTTAATCTACGCAACGGCCTACGACCCGCGTTTGGGGCCAGCCGCACAAAAGAGCCAGCGGTTATTTTTGCTCTTTATGTCAAATGAAGCGTGCAAATGCGGCAAACGCCCCTTTTGACCCCGCCCCTGTCCAAACGCTTGGTAAGCTAGCCTTATGGAAACAGGACGCACATTAAATGCGCAGCCCAAAAACATGCGCTGCAGGCGCTTGCCAAGCAGCAGGACAGAATGAAATGGCAGAGGACAGCACAGCACAGCAGAGTAGAGTAAAGTAAAGTAGAGTAGAGGACAGGACAGCACTGGACCGGACTGGAGTGGACCAGAACGGACAGCACAGGACTATGGGGCACGGATATACATGCATATAGTGGAAGCTTTTGCTGTTTACTCTACTGTGTGTGTGTGTGTAACAAGTGAGCAGGGGACAAGCGTTGCCACTGATAAAGTCATCCAAGCAGCGCAACAAATCGATAAAAGAAATAAAAAAAAAAAAAAATGAAGGAAACCCAACAAGAGTGGGGCATGCTCGACTAGAAATGAGTTACACGATATGTGAGAGAACTTTAGATGAAATGATATACCAAAATGGTTGACTGTAATAATATCTGTGTGTTATCGATACTTATCGATTGCATGAAAATGTGAAAAGCTATTGATAATAAATTTTAGCATGAATCTGCTAGAAAATCAATTTTTGTTTACTTTAATAAATTCAGATGAAATGTTTTTTTAATTTTAATTTTTTTTTTTTTTTTTTAATTTTAATTTTTAATAAATTCAGTTAGACAAACAGAAATAGCAGAAGAGACAAGCGGATAATTTGACAATCTGACAAACTATAAACAGCAGACATATTGACAAACGTTCAGCTTCGATATACATACATAAATAGACAGACGGACGAACATACATACTCACCGAATGGCAGATAGTTGAACCTATGAAAAGACTGACTGACTGACTGACGAATGGAACGAGAGACAGACAGACGGACGGACGGACGGACGGATGGGCACACGCACCCTGAGAGTCAGCACACTAAAGCCAGATCAACATGACTGTCGAGCCCATCAAGTACAAAGATGAATTCGACCACGCCCACTCCATTCCGCCTGTCAAATACATATTAAAAAAATAAATAAAAAGCAACCCAATACACTCTCTGTTTACGCACTTTCAATAGATACAGGCTATGAATAAGCATATATATAGAACAGCTAAACAAATCTATATATATATATATATATGGCAATAGGGAGAATCTCATAGAAATTCAAGTGCTGTGAGTGCGAATGGGACAGCCTGCTGCTGGCTTTTATGCTGCCGATTTCCGACTCATTTGCCAAGCATCTAAATGTAAAATTAATTTACGTCCGCTATGAAACAGCAGCTGCTCATTGCTCGCCGTACTGCTGATTGTCCACTGACCCTCCTGCTCCTGCTCCTGCTCCTCCTCCTCCCCCCCTTAGCTGTGAGGTTAATTAATTAGACGCACGTGACGTCATTTGCAACGCTTTGCTGGCTTTTCAAATTTTAGCATTTAAACTGCAAATGCGAAAAACAATAAAAATCATAAATCACAAAATTTTGAACGTGTTTAATAAGCAAATAATATGAGGCGAGCTCTATGATAGATGCGATATATATAGAGTGTATAGAAAGAGAGAGAGAGAGAGAGAGAGCTAGTATATATATATATATATATAAAATATTTATTTTTATTTCTGCAATATGCTGGCCGCATTTATACATGTATGAAAAGAGCTCAAACAATGCAAATGCATTGACAGCGTGCGTGTCCTGCTGTGTTTATTGTTGTTTGTTGTTTGTTTCTGGTTGTTGTTGTTGCTTGTTATTAGTTGTTGTTGTTGTTGTTATGGTTTATGCGCATGTTTAGCATGAACTATGGGCGGTCGGTCACAGTCCGCTGTCAGCTCATAATCGAATTAGTTGCAATAAAGCACAAAATTAATTTCCGCACTGTGCGTGGCCAAACAGTGAGCGCTGAAAAGCAGCGGACACGAAAAATGTTTAACTGTAAATACAGAGCATAATTTATGTGTGGGAAATGCAAAAAGCCCATTCAGCAGCGAGCTGAGCATAAAATATTTCACTCTCTCTCTCCCTCTCTCTCACTCTCTCTCTTATTCTCTGTCATTTTTTTTTTTTTTTGCAGGCAACTAAATTCGCTTCTTTTTTCCACTACATAAAACCTAGGCCTAGGTCCACTCTAATGGTCAGTGTGTGTGTGTGTGTGTGTGTGTGTGTGTGGGGCTTGAAAGTGAAAGAGATAATAAAATGAAAGCATAAAGAATGCAGCGCATAAAAGGATAACGGCATAAGGACATGATATACGCTTTTATCTTGAATGAAGTAAATGCCAGCAAATATGACTACAAGAATGAGACAGACAAACGGACAGCCAGCCAGCCAGCAGGCAAGCAGATAAAGGCAATACACACACACACACACACACACACTTATACACTCATACACACATTGTGGCACAAGACAATGCTCTGGCTTTAACTGGGGTTAGACCATAGGCAGCTGGAATTGCTGGCATCTATACATAAGTTTACAGTTTGGCGTAGGCAAACGCAAACAAATTCAATTTTGCTGCAGCGTGCCAAAGCTTTTGTCTAAGTGGATAAAGTGTGAGAGTGTGTGTGTGTGTGTGTGTACGAGTGTGTGTGTGTGGTGTTTGTTAGCTAGACTGTGCATTATGTGGCCAGGCCGTATTTATGCCAAAAAGCTTTGGCATGCCTTCACTCGCATACGCTCAATAGCATCTTAATGCGCCCACACCAACAGACATGCGAAAATTTTCATAGCATACTTTTCGGCAGCAGCAGCAGGAGACGGCACAGCAGCAGCAGGCACCACAAGGCAGTTGGCAACTTGGGATCGAGCAAATCCGACTAACACAACGCTCAGCTCAATATCTCGACTCAGCTGTTGAGTTTTATTTGCATTCGCAGTGAAAAGTTTTATTTTGCATGAAATACGCCTTTCACCTACAGTTCAATATGCACGAACTGCAGCTGCATGGAGTATGTTCATTATGCTGCTGCTGCTGCTGATGATGATGATGATGATGATGATGATGATGATGTTGAGCTTGTTGCTGTTAGCACTCAAATGTATTGCAAACAGTAGCCGTAATGTTTTCTATTGCCTAAGCTTAATAGCCAAAGCCCCAGTGGGCATATTTTTTAAGCCTTTTGTATACACACACACACACACACAGACATGTGTGTGTTTGTGTGTGTGTGCGTGTTAGCTATCAGTATGCTTCATCAGCTACCAAAGATACTGAGACACTTAGACAGTTAGTCATTCCAACAGCATAGATAGTCAGATAGATTGAGAGCTAAAGGCTAGAGGGCTAAGCTGAGCCCTGCTCTTGCCTTTGCCTTTGCCTCTGGCACTAACACACTTTAAAATCCACCAGGCAGCAGTTAAAAAAGTTTTTTTTGGCCAAAGGGGTCTGCGCTGAAGTCCCACATGCCCCAAAGTGCTATTACTGAAATTGAAGACATCTATAAGTTCAGCCAGCAGTTTTCATTTCGCTTTCCTTTCTTTACGGCTTGTCTGCCTTTTTCTTTATTTTGCCTGCCTTCTCTACTCTCTTCTCTTTTTTTTTCTTTACTTTTCTTTTTCCTTCTCAGTTTGTGTTCATATGTGCGTACTGTTTGGCATTCGCTGGCAGACGCCTTCACTCGCTCTCTCAGCAACGCTTTTATGGTAATGAGCTCACATTACAAGCGACAGCAGCAGAGACAGCAGCAGCGACAGCAAAACCAGCGAAAAAAGCAAAGAAACATTTTGACATGACGCCCTTTTGATAGACGCTGAAAGTGTCAAAGCGGGTTGTTTGATATGTTCCCCGATAAAATTCCAAACGACAGACGACGGACGACACAGTCGGTTTGCTCTTGAGCAAGCAAATGCTTTAAGCAGCTAGATAACCTAGACTCTGCTTACGTGCATTCCACATTCTCTTTACCAGCTTGGATTTAAAGCTTTGTGACACAATTCGCTCGCAATTTACAGCTGCAAGCACCAAAGTCTTCGGAGCTCAGTCAGAATTTCGTTTATCTTGAAGCCATACAAATTGTGCATTGCCCTAAGAATATACTTAAGATAAGTTTGAAGAATCTTCAAGTCTGCAGGTAAGAGAAACCAATGTCGAGAAACAAAACTCAAAGCAAATCAGTCCGAATTGGAAAATATTGAATCTGAAGACATTATGTATTATATATATGTATTATCAATGAAGAAAGGAATATTTTTGATAAAATATTTGAAAAAATCATTTGAAAATATTTCCGAAAAATATAAATGGATTTATTTTCGTAAGGCAAAAAAAATTAGTCTTATTTTTCTCCGAAAAGTAAAAATTATCATTTTAAAGTCTATTCTTTTGCCTTTTAAGTGATATTCTGAACTCTTTCCGAAAAGTGCAAATTATTATTCCGAAAACTTTCCGAAAAAAGTAATATTTTTTCCGATAAGCTTAGTCATTTTTATACGGAAATGTTTCCGAAATCAGAATAATCAGAAATAAATATTTCTCAAATATGACAAGTTCCATTCCAAAAAGTTGTAAAATAATTTAAAGGAATAATTCATCATTCAGTAATTTTACCGAAAAACTGAAAACTTTCATAAAGAAATATTTTATGAAATGTGAAAAATATCATTCGGAAATGATAGTAAAATAATAAATGTTCATTATTGTTTCCGAAAATTTTTTTTATTATTTATTTATTTATTTTTTATTTATTTATTCATATATTTATTTATTTATTTATTTATTTATTTATTTATTTTATATTTATTTATTTATTTATTTATTTATTGTTACCAAGAATTAATTCTAAATAACAATTTTCTTTATGTAATAAAAAATATTTGTATATATATTTTTTTTAAATAAAAAATCTCTTTATCTCAATTGTAATTCGTAAAAATTTTTCTAGACGAGCCGCCTCAATTATAATTAATTGAATGCACCTCGCAAGACGGCGAAGCATATTTGGAAAAGTTTCTTGTGCTTTTAACATTTCTTTTTGGTCCACACTCTTTTGCTATTTTCTTGCAGCCTTATCGCATAACAGAAAATGAATCGCAGTATCCTGCGCTGAAAAGGACCAAGGAGTCGAGCCGTGCTGAGTCGCTTTAAAAGGCGCTGCAGCGTGCAAAATGTTTATTTCCGTAATTTAAGTTGAGCATCTTTTATTTGGCGTAACGCGTTGTTAAATTGTTGAATTGCGTGAGTGTGTGCTAGAGAGTGAGAGAGAGAGAGAGAGAGAGAGAGGAGGAGATAGAAGGAGAGAGTACGAGTGTGTATGCTTGAGTATGTGTGGCATGCAGCCAGCTGGCAAAATGTTCACAACTGAAATGCATTTTCCTTTCAAAGAGCACAGCTAAGGGTATGCCTATCTCTCTCTCTCTCTCTCTCCCTCTCTCTCACACTCTCTCTCTATCTCTCTTTCTCTCTGTGTGTGCAGGTGTTTGCATAGGTGTCAACGTTGTCCTTGCCTAGCACACTTTAAGGCCAGCCCAGGCCTGACACACCCACACCCACACTCACCCACACACACACACACACGCACACACACTCACACACACACACACACACACTCACACACTCATGTTCACCTTTACACATTTATGCCGTTTGTCAAGTGCCTTCTAGTTACGTTTCTCTACATTTCATTTACGCCTCGTCTCGCCACGCCATGCCACGCCCCCCTATAACTGCTACGCCTTTGTTATAAATGTAGAGAAATCTTGATGTTGTGCTCATTTTGGCTGGCCATTGTTTTTATTATTGTTGGCACTTACACGTTTTTATTTGTGTGAGCCTCGCAACAACTTGATCCTTGCGGCAAAGGACCTTGAACCCAGGACACTCAGCCCAGTCCCGCATCGCTAACGAGTTACAACAAGGCACATAAAATAAATGTGTGTGAGTGTGTGTGTGTCTGTGTGTGTGTGTGCGAGTGTATTTGCAAATATTTCATATTTATTTTATGTACTTTTTTCCATTTTTTTATTTTTATTTTTTTTTTGCGAGTGCTCATAAAATTTAGAGGGCGTAACGACCTGCCTCTCTCTCTCTCTCACTCTCTCTTTCTCACTCTCGCATGATTTACTTTGCAAGTTTTAATTGAATTTGTGAATACATGCAGAGAGTGAATGAGAGAGAGAGAGAGAGAGTGGGGGATAGAAATTAAGTTGAAATGCATTTAATGTTTACACGAAAAATGGCTCGGCCATTCGATAATTCAATTAAATGCTCGCAATAATTGTTGTCGAGTGTCACTCGACCGAAGCGCTCGTCCATGAATTTCAATTGAAAATTCAAATTCAAATGCGTAAAATTCACATTTGCCCATTTGCCCATTTTTATGCAAAGCAGCCAAAGGCAAAGGCAAAAGCAGAAGCCGAAGCTGAAGCTGAACAAAAAAAAAAAAACTAGCACAGAAATACGCACGAGTAAGCAGCAGCAGCAGCAGCTATAAGCTATACTATAATGATCATATAGATATATATATATATATATATATATAAAGAGTGTAAGAGAGAGAGAGAGAGAGTGATGTGCTATAAAGAAAACAAAATCAGTGTCAATCAGATAAAGAGAGAGAGGGAGAGAGTAAGGTAGAGTGTGAGAGAGTGAGCTGTAGAGGTTGAGCTATACCCTATAAATGTGGGCATATTTATATATATATATATACAACTTTATAAGCACATGCTTCACTGAGCTGGACACAGACACACACACACACACACACACATACATAGAGCGCAAGGAAATGTGAGCGAAATAGATGGAAAAAGCTAGCAAAAGCTGTAGCATAGAGCGCAGGGAAAGGAGACAAAAACCGTTTCAATAAAAATACAAAGTAAACCAAATGCAAAGACATGAAGAGAGCGTCGAAAATAGGAAAAAAAAAAATTATATAAGCAGCAGCATGCATGAGTGTTTGCCTGTATGTGTGTGTGTGTGTGTGTGTGTGTGTGTGTGTGCACATGGGGTAATTCTTAGTTAACGAGCAAGCAAAAAACGTATTCACGCTTTGCTTAATCCCCAGGGAAAGCCCGCACAATGTGTGCGCTCTGGCCCAACTCTCTCTCTCTCTCTCTCACTCACTCCCTATCTCACTCACTCTCTCTTTCTTAGTGTGTAGAACAATGCATTGGCGCCTCTATGGCCATACAATTTAAGCCCTAATTGCGGGCAATTACTTTTTGCTTGGCTAATAAAAACGTTAGAGATATTTGCGTATTTTAACTAATGATTTTCTGCTTAAGCACAAAGCTCGACACCAAGCGAACAACACGTAAATGTCTGCCTAAATAAACAAAGCCTAAAGTTTTACCAACTCTCTCTCGTTCACTCTTTACCTATCTCTCTCTCTCTCTCTCTCTCACTCTTTCTTTGTCTTTCTCTTTGTCTATTGCTTTCGGTGTGTGTTTGTGTTAAAGGTAAGCTTCTTAGTTGTTCTGTTGTTTCTATTTTCAGTTCTGTCACAGCTTTTAATGACTTGCCACACACATTGCGTATACGCCCCCTTTAACGGTTAAGTCCTTTGACACACACACACACACACATGCACACATAGGCACACTCTGACTCACATGCACAGCTTGTTAGTCAGACCACATTGACATACTTATTAATAATTCATTTTGTGCTAATAGAATGTTCGGATTTCAAGGTAAAACATCGACAAACATATGTACACACACACACACACACACACACAGATATATATATATATATGGGTGCCTCATCCATTTGATAAAAGTTAAATAAATCACTAGGCCAGCAGACAACACGTTCTGAGCTCTTGGCTCTTAGCATAATTAGTTGATATTCAATAATTAAGCACAAATTCGAAAACCAAATTCGTTTGTCAAACTATTCCTTATATAATGCTCAATCCAATATCATATGATGATAAAGAAGAAGAAGAAGAAGAGGAAGACGACAACGCATTGGCAGCGAAATAGCCTCTAGCGACCTAGCGAACTATCTCACCTGCTCGTTTGAGTCTTGCTCAACTTGATTGATTACCTTTAGCCCGCAAGGAGCTGGACGAGCAGCTGTTGTGTGATTTGGTCAGCTAAGGGCTGTAGGTTAACACCCCTTTCTATAGATTAACTGCTGCCCACTGCCATTGATAGTTAAATAACTCGAGGGCCAATCAGAGCTGTGAATATAGCTATAGCTCTGTTAGTTTGTAATTAACTACAGATAACATAATTATAGTCGTCTCTATCTCTCTCTTTCTCACTCTCTCTGTGTGAAATGAACTATGGCCAATATTATTGTAGACGATTAAGTAAATAATATATAATATATATATATATTCGAGGGCAGAAAAAAGTCTATGGAGCTGATACGATTCAGTTTATATTCGGACGAGACAGAGTTTAGATCTTTTACTAGTAAATTATAGAAAATTATATAAATTATTGCAGCACCCCTAATCGCTACCCTATATATATCATAATATACTTCATAGAGATATCATACTTTACATCAATATCTATATAGATATACATATATGTAACTATAAATCTTTAATCTTCATACAAGTCTCTGTCAGGTAGGCTATCTTGTATTCCAATATCTATTTATAGCTATAATTATTCGTAGCTATCTCTCTATCGATAACTATATATATGTGCACCTTCGGTGTACGAACACAATTCGTTCCAGCATCTTGTTCGTTATACGAAATGCTCGTTAATTGAAACCGAAGAATAAATTAAGCTAAACCAACACTATAATGTCTATTCGAAATTTCCCCTATTTCGTTATTTAACACAGACAGAAGTTTTGAATACAATAAATATTAGTAATTTAATAATAATAATATGTTATGTGAATCATTGTTGATTAAACAGCGAAATTTATTTTCTCAAAAAATTGTGTTTGTTAGTTAGAAGTTGCATAACCTAGAGTCCACTGTTTTTCTAAATAGATTACATTTTAGCTTTCATCTTTAAATAAGTCAGAGCTGTATTTGAATATATATATATACCTATATATCAATCCATCAACCTCTGCTTACTACAGACTATTCCTTACTATTCTATCATCAGTCTATGTAGAGGCATGGCATGTACCTAAATTGCTTGCCATCCTTCTGTCCGCATCTCTATCTATCTATCTATCTATCTATCTATCTATCTATCTATCTATCTATTTATATATAAGCTACTCTGCTCACACACATTGAAAAATATTCGTCGCCTTCTACAATAATCTCTTCTTTTATAATACTAACTTTTATCATCAGTTTACATACCTAATTTTTTTACCTTCTTCTGTCTATTCCTATACCTACCTTATAACTATCCATCTCTATCTATCTATCTATACGGTTCACACACATTCAAAAATATTCTTCTCCTGCCACAACAATCACTTTCTTTAATTCTCTACAAGCATAGTTTAATTGTATCTAAATATCTCGTACTCAAATGTATCTTCGTTTACAAAACCTTCACTTCACTCGCCCTATCAAAATCATCGTCCTCGAGTTATTTACTATGCCCAAAATATATAAACAAGCTGAAGCATATAAAAATATACTTTTACATTTACAGCTCAAAAGCTGGCAACACTTTTCCACATCCCAATCAAGTTAAGCTTCCGGCAATTGTATCTGTATCTGCTACGCAACTGTATCCTGTATTTGTATCTTTAGCTGTAGCTTGGCCTGGCTTACGCTTATAAGCATCTGGCAGTGTGCCTTTGGCATTTAACGTCTTTGATTATGCAAGAGTCGTCATTAGACGCTTAATTTGTTAAGCGCACTCCGAAAAACGCGTTGTAAATTTAATTAGCTCATTATTCTATAAATGTTTATGGCCCATAGTTGAAATTCATTTCGTTCATTCAGCCAAAATGCGGCACAGTCATTAAAATTACAACACAGCCAACATACTCTCACTTCCGTTCTGCCCCTCTCCCACTATCTCTCTCTCTCTCTCTCTCTCTCTCTGTAAACTGTGTAAATTTGCTTAACATTTTCGTAAGCTTCTCCGTCCAAGTGGCAAGTGCGTTGCGCATTAAGTCTACGCCCCATTATTACTAGAGGGCAGCTCACAGAGTTATGTTGAACATATAAAAGTAAAATGATTTACGCTACGCAAACTTTCACTACAATATTCAATGTGAATCGCTCAAATTGAATGTCCAATGCGAGTGTAAACTGGCAGCAGCTGACAGCAGCTGTCATAAATGCCAAATACTCGAGCTAAAATTGTTCATGATGAATGTTAAGAATGAATGAATGTTGAATTGCATTAGAATGCCGTAGATTCTCTGTCTATAGCTATAGTAGCAATAAATTCCACGTTCTATCGAGACCAAAGACTTTTAATTTGACATCGTTTTACTGCTGGTTTTAGAGACTCCAGAATCAATTGAAGAGAGAGAGAGATTCGAGCTGTTGCTTCAGTATATTAAAAATACTAAAAATAATCTCATGGCATAGGTAAACCCAAGCAAAGCACTGCTCAATCTCATACTCATTCTGATTCTCATTCTCTTTCCCACTCTCAGTCTCATTCTCATTCTCATTCCCAGATTCATTCCCATTCTCATTTTCATTCTGATTCTCATTCTCATTTTCATTCTGATTCTGATTCTGATTCTGATTCTCATTCTCATTCTCATTCTCATTCTCATTCTCATTCTCATTCTCATTCTCATTCTCATTCTCAGTCTCAGTCTCATTTTCATTTTCATTTTCATTCTAATTCTGATTCTGATTCTCATTCTCAGTCTCAGTCTCAGTCTCAGTCTCAGTCTCAGTCTCAGTCTCAGTCTCAGTCTCAGTCTCAGTCTCAGTCTCAGTCTCAGTCTCAGTCTCAGTCTCAGTCTCAGTCTCAGTCTCAGTCTCAGTCTCAGTCTCAGTCTCAGTCTCAGTCTCAGTCTCAGTCTCAGTCTCAGTCTCAGTCTCAGTCTCAGTCTCAGTCTCAGTCTCAGTCTCAGTCTCAGTCTCAGTCTCAGTCTCAGTCTCAGTCTCAGTCTCAGTCTCAGTCTCAGTCTCAGTCTCAGTCTCAGTCTCAGTCTCAGTCTCAGTCTCAGTCTCATTCTCATTCCCAGTCTCATTCTCATTCGCATTCTCATTTTCATTCTCAGTCTCAGTCTCAGTCTCAGTCTCAGTCTCAGTCTCAGTCTCAGTCTAATGCTCATTCTCATTCCCAGTCTCATTCTCATTCTCATTCTCATTTTCATTTTCATTCGCAGTCTCAGTCTCAGTCTCAGTCTCAGTTTCAGTCTCAGTCTAATGCTCATTCTCATTCCCAGTCTCATTCTCATTCTCATTTTCATTCTCAGTCTCAGTCTCATTCTCATTCTCATTCCCAGTCTCATTCTCATTCTCATTTTCATTCTCAGTCTCAGTCTCAGTCTCATTCTCATTCTCATTCTCATTCTCAGTCTCAGTCTCAGTCTCAGTCTCAGTCTCAGTCTCAGTCTAATGCTCATTCTCATTCCCAGTCTCATTCTCATTCTCATTCTCATTTTCATTTTCATTCGCAGTCTCAGTCTCAGTCTCAGTCTCAGTTTCAGTCTCAGTCTAATGCTCATTCTCATTCCCAGTCTCATTCTCATTCTCATTTTCATTCTCAGTCTCAGTCTCATTCTCATTCTCATTCCCAGTCTCATTCTCATTCTCATTCCCAGTCTCATTCTCATTCTCATTCTCATTTTCATTCTCAGTCTCAGTCTCAGTCTCAGTCTCAGTCTCAGTCTCAGTCTCAGTCTCAGTCTCAGTCTCAGTCTCAGTCTCAGTCTCAGTCTCATTCTCATTCTCATTCTCACAGACTTAGTCTCATATAAATATCTATACTCAATAATATGATATCTCTTTATATGCCATCAGCTATAAGCTGGGAATCTACTGCTTAAGGGCCAGGCAATATTAGCATGCTGTACGGTCTGCACAGAGTATAGAGAGCAGGCAGGCAAGCAATCAAATGGAAAAGCATTAAAGGGCCAGCGATATATATCTGCAAAAGAGACTGCACAATGCGGACAGCAAGGACCAAAGCATGACTGCACTGTGCACAATGTGCAACAATGGAATGGAGTCAAGGCGAGGCAAGGAGAGTCAAGGCGTGGCGAGTCGAGTCAGATAAGCCTCGGGCAGCTGAGCCAAAAAGTCGGCCAAAAAAATAAATGGAAATTAAAAGTTCACAATCACAACAAAAAGATATAGCAGCAGCTGACAATGCTTCTATGGAATGGAATAAAAAATGATATGAATGGGTGCTTCAAATTCATATGCTTAGAGACAAGGCAACAAACAGACAGTTACAGAGAGAGAGAGAGAGAGAGAGAGAGAGAGAGAGAGAGATAGGAGCAACGTCACATGCTTAGCATAAAAATTGGCTGTACGTGCAAACGGAGACGAATTGAGACGCGTTGCTTGGTTAACATCATGACATCATACTGAATCTCTAATGAATAAAAATGAATTTAAAAAAAGACAAGAAAATAAAGTAGAAAATGAAGCAGCAAAACAAAAGCTGAGCTGAGCTGAGCGCGTAGAGTTCAGTTCAGCTCAGAGAGAGAGAGAGAGAGAGAGACAATAAAATATGCGGCGACATAGGCAGACAGAGCGCAGCAGGCTGCCAGCCAGTCTACGCAGCGGAGAGCTATGGCTACTGTGACTATATCTCTATATATATATATATATATATAGATATATATATAGATATATATATAGATATATATGCCAGTGTCCTGTCAGGCAGTCAGCCAACTACACACACTCACACGCAGGCAGTCAAGTCTTCCATTTGCCTTGTTTTTATTTTGTTCCTCCATGCTGCAGGCCAAGTCCTGTCTGTGCTGTCTTCATAATCCTTTATTTAAATATTGTTTGCTTTTTATTTGTCATTGTTATTATGCTTGTAGATATTTTGCATAAATAACTAGACAGCACGCAAACACACACACACACACACACACACACAGGCAACGCAATCTCAATCTTTGACTCGAAAAAAAAAAGTGCTGCTGCTTGCTGTTTTATAGTAGTACTTGCTCATTAATATATATACATATATACACAGATATATATATATATATATATATATGTGTGTATATATTTATTTATCTGCTTGCCCTGTAGATGTTTGGCTGACATTTTAACTTTATGCCCATGCGTGTGTGTTTCTGTATCCATATCCAAAAGGCATATTGCGCATACGCCCCATCGGCTGCCGTACACTCATTAGCAATTACATGTGCGCCCTTTGGGAAACAGCCCGCTGTCAGCTAAAATTTGTGTCAACGTCCAGACAGACGACAACAACAACAACAACAACAACAAGTCTGCCCCCAGCAGGCATTGCCCCGTATTTAGCATGTTAACGTGTATCCTCCAGGCAGACGTGCAACGCTTTTGGGTCTCTCACAGCCGCCGCTGACGTCTTTTGAACGCTTTCAATGAAAGCTTGTTAGCTGGCCTCGTTAAATGCCTTGACAGTTGTGCCCGCTGACATATAGTCAGGCAGTTAGTCAGCTAGCCACGCCCATGCGCCCACACCCTCTCTCTCCCCGTCTCTCTCTCCCCCTCACTCTGTGTGCGTGCGCGCTTTCAAATATCAAATTCACATTAATTTTGACATCGAAGCGGAAATATATTTAATTGCTTTCTAGCCGCAGCGTCACCTAGACATATTCTGACATACACACACACATGACACACACACACACACACACACACACACGCACACACACACATGCATAGATAGAGAGTGTCTCACGACTTTTTGCCATTAGCTCGCGTCTCGTCCCAAAAGGCTCGAGGCAAATATTTGGCTTTTCCTCAGCAATTTTGCCGTGTTTTACTTTTTGTCATTTCATTAAGAAACCGCCGTCGTCGCCGCCGTCGCTGTAGATGCCACACCCACTAGCCCAGCCCCGGCCCGACCCGCACCGCCTTAATAGCGCTTAGTCGTGCGGCTGTTATTGCGTTAAGTTGGCATAATCGCATTGGCCTTGTTTATGGCACGTTCTAACCAAAAAATAATCAGACGAAGCAAGCAAACGTTGCCTTTGCCGTTGTCGATTTTTGATTAACTTAACGCAAACTTACTTCATTTGCGAAAATTTGCAGCATTTGATTGGCATAATTGGAACGGAAATTCATTTAAAATACTCAATTTATTGTCACTTCCATTCCCCAAATTGTGCATCAATTTTAATATTATAATAATAATAATAATAAGCGCTCAGAGGCATATCAAATGCCAGGCATATTTCGTCAGTTAACTTTGCAATTGAAGTGGAATGTACAATTTTTTTTTAATTCAATGACATGGCAACGAAAGATTACGATTAAGCGGAATTTCCAGTGAAAACAAATAGAAAGTAACGAGAGGGCATTCAACTCAGTCAATACGGACTTCCTTCCTTGAACAATTCTCTTTCTCTAACCAAAAATTGAACAGCTTAAATAGAATTATGGCTGGCATAAGCTTGATAGACAAATCATATCAAATTGCTTTCATTATAGAGTAGTCTTGGTCGTATACAGGAAATATATTTGCAAAGCGAATGAATAGCTTGGCATCTAGGTCGATGTAAGAGAGAGGCTCAATAGCCAGAGGCTTCATCATCGAAACGCAGCTGGTTATGCTGACAGCCCATAGAGGCAATAGTAAACATTTAGAAATAAATTTGCATTTGGAATTTAACAAATAGCAATGTGAAGGCCGCAAGCTAGTCGATATTACCTTAATAAAACAGGTAAACAGGTAAACAGCAGACAGTCAACATGAATCAGTCTACGAAATACGAGTCTGAAATCTGAATGGCCCTATCATCATATTAGATTAACAAGACACGGCAGCCCTAAACATATAGTAAATCTTAGTAAATATAGATTGAGTAGAGGAATAAATATATATATATATATATATAGACAGATAATAGAGAATAATGAGCAGCGGCAATAAACGACTTGTTGAAGTACAGATAAAAAATTTAAAATATTTGAAAGATATTGGAACAGTTTATTGCAAATGGATGAAACAGAAGGAATTTCAGAGAATATAACTATAATTTTGAGTGTGCTTTAATTTAAAAGATATATAGATGTTGCATAAATTATAAATTCGAAATAAATTCTAAAGCTAAAGGCTGAAAGAAGAATTTTCAGTTGTGTCTACTTTTAGCCGTCAAAAGCCAATCAAAAATTAACAAAATTATATTAATTTTGGATTGTACAGATATTTGAATAAAGTATAGAATTATTGAATTTCATAAAATTTAGTAAAAATTATTTAAATGTAATATAAATAATAAATTTAAATAAAGTACTAAGAAACTAAAATACTAATATACTAAATTTATTTATTTGCCTTAAATTAATTAATAACTCATTCATTTAAAGATACAAATTTTGGAAATAAAAAGGACAATTTATTTTTTAAATACAAATAAATTAAATTATTTAAGTTAAATTATTTAATTTAGATATTTTCTTATTTATTTGTAGAGTAATAAAATTCAATAAAGTAAAAAAAATTATTTACCTTAAATTATTTATTTAAAGATATAAATTTTAGAAATTAAAGAAATATATAATTTTTTTTTAATTACAAGTAAATTGTTTATTTCAATAATTTTTTTTAAAATAACATATTTTCTAAATTATTTGCAGAATAATAAAATAGAATTTAAGAATAACAAAAATTTTGCATTTTATTAAATAATTTAATTTATTTAAATTGCTTATTTTCTTATTTATTTATAGAGTAATAAAATAGAATAGAATATACAAAATTTTAATTGATATAATTTAGCAATTTAAGTTTTCTTTAAATTAAATCATAAAAACTAAAAACAGTAAATAAAGCAAAGTATTAATAAATATGTAAATAAATATGATAAAATATTTAGTAAACATGTGAAATTAGAATAAAATATTTCAAAATTAATTTGGAAAGATAAACGTAATATATACGAATTTATAAAGCAATGTGGAATACAAAACAAAACATGAATCTTGATGTTCAAGACACTCCTCAACAAGCTAAAAACTTTATTTGTAATACATTATAAAAATAAAAAAAAAAATAAATAAAAAGGGAAAAGGTATTTAAAGTACTTAAGAGTACAAATTTTAGCAAAACTTGAAAACCGCAATCCAATCAGAATTTATTTTCACGTAATCAAGTTTAGTATTCATTTTCCAGCTAAATTATCAAAAACTTTGTAATTATCTGAAGAATGATATTTGTTGCCTATTCGATAATGAAAGCAAATAGGCAAAACAATTAAGTGAGACAAGATATTCGCTTTTGAGGAAACTCTAGGCATGGCTTTGATACAAATTCGACAGCAAATATAAATTTTATTTGTCCATAAAAGCGAAAGTACAACAAACGAGACGCTAAACTTGTCACCAACCAACGCCAACCGCTGCTGGCGCATAAAGAGCACGTATTTATGTGGAGGGCCGTAAATGCAAATGCCGTAAAATGTGTAACGGAAAATGGGGAATTCGCCAAAAAAAAAAAAAAAATATGCTAAGGGCAGGAGGCGGATATATGTATGTATGCATGTAGATATATGTGAAGCCGTTGGCCATAAACTAGCGTATGCCAAGAAAAAAACTTTGTACATCCGTTGAGGCTGCGAGCCAAAGTAAAAGTAAAAGTCATGCATTTTACAGGTGTCAAAAAATAAGGAAAGGAAAGGAAAGAAATGAAATGAAGAGACGAGCGAAGACTCACATGTGTGAAGCTGTTAACTGTCGTCGTCGTCCGCCTCCTGCTGCTCCTGCTGCTCCAGCTGCTACTCCTGCTCTAGCTAGAAATGCACTCAAGTCCTAGAAGTTTTTCACACAGCTATCAGTTTATCTGCTTAGCATGCTTGTTTTCTAGGGCCGCCTGTGTGTGTGCGTCACGTTCCCAGCTTATCCTGGCGCTCTGTTGTGCTAGCTCGACTTTTTAGCTGCTTTTGTCACACGGCATTGACACCTTAGCGCTTATCGCTCATAGATTACACACACTCGCACACACGCACACACTTTTGTACGATTTGGGTCAAAGTGCTAACAAAACATGAATGCAGCTGCAGCACATGGCATGGCAGTCAGTTGCCGCTTTTTGCCACTAGCTTCTGTTTCCTCTACCAGCTGCCTAGCTGCTTCCGTTTCCGCTTTCACTTTTATATATATAATTTTTTCTATTTTTTTTTTTTTTATTATTTGTGTCGTTGCTGTTGCCGCATTTGTTGGCAACTTTTTAGTTGCACACACACACACACGCTCACACACACACACACACGCACCGAGACGTAGTTTACGGCTTGTTGCTGCCTTTCACAGTTATGCGTTTTCAAGGATAAACAAGGATATGCGGCGTAGTCGCACACACGCACACGCGCCGCCTTTGCTGAACTTGCGGCTTGAAACTTTTTGGCGGCTCGCTAACGAATTTTTGTTGTTGTTGTTGTTGTTGTTGTTGTTGTTTCGGGCTGGCCGTAAAAAAGAAAATCTTGAAACACGTTTGCCGCCGGCCAAAGACAGAAATTCGCCTTTTTATTTGATATATATTTTTTTTCTGTTAACAATTGTCGCTACTTTTGTTGTTGTTGTTGTTTGCGTTGTTTTTACTTTTTTGTTATTTTTTTTTTTTGTTGGTTGTATTTTTGGACGAACCGTGCGTGGCAGCCGCAACGTGTACAGCTTACGACGAGTATGCGAAGTGAACTGAAAAGGACACTCTGGCCACGGCCAACGAGCAGGACAACGAGGCAGGCAAAGCGACACAGACGACGACGATGTGGCTGACGACGCTGACGACGATGACGACGATGACGCTGACGACGACGACGACGACGACGACATTGCCTGGCCAAGTCTAAAGTCTTCGTGTCTGTCTGACAGCTGGAAAGCTGACGCATGCGCAGCCAAATCACTGAGAGAGAGAGCAAGAGAGCATTCAAGTGCAGCAAGAGAGGCTCCTCGCTCTCTCGCTCTCTTGCTCTCTCCTTCCAGTGCATCGCAGGTCAGTTTTCATTTTCATTCGACAGCTGATGCGCTTCCAGTGCGCACATTTAAGAGAAACTTTGAACTTGCTCTTAAATTGCCATCTGCCCAAGTGTGTTAAGTGTGTCAGAATTCTAAATTGCGTTTACTTTTGCTAATGTCACGTGCTTATTGCGTTACACATTTAATTAAGCCAAGCAGCCAGAGACACGGCCAGAGACTTGGCCAGCGATTGCAGCTGTTGAAGAAATGGCACACATTAATGACAGCACTCGTTGCGGTTGCGGCTGCCTGGGCAGCGGCAAATCAGTGCTTGAAAAAGAAATTGATCCTGTAATGCGGCCAAGACCAGCGGCACGCAGCAGCCGCAGAGTGAAGACAGCCGGACGGATGGATGGAACAGACGGACGTACTCTGTGCCGCAACTAGCAGCTAAACTTTTGCGGTGAGCAAGCCCGAACGTGAAGTAAACTTGCTGCAGTAACATAGCTAGCTAGCTAGGCTAGGCTAGCCCCTCTCGCCCTGCCCCACTGCTGACCGCCTCCTGCTGGCACTCCTGTACCACTCCTGCTCCGCAACAAACCGCAGAGCTGACAACGACAACGACAACTATCGTTCGGGCAACATCCGGCTACGTGCGTGGCACGCAAGCATCAACGGGGCAAAGGGTCTACGCAAAACTAAGGAGATTGCAACCACAAGAGCAGCAGGCAGGAGGCAGCAGGCAGCAGGAGGCGTGGCAAGCGACGGGAAAAACGTTTGCCCACATGCCGCTTGTCGTTTTCCATTAGTGTGGCGACCAACCTCAATGATTTCTTACTTACAGCGCGCAATTTGTAAGTTTGAGTGTGCGCGCACACACACACACACACACAGTCAGATAGAAGAGATACACACACACACTCATATGTATGTAGAGCCGCATAATCGCAGTCGTATTGGTTTTCGAATGCTGTCGAGTGTCGTGCAGCTCTCACAGAGCGAGACTTGGCCAATGCGTTGAGGTCGCGTATTGCCCGCGTGTGCGTGTGGGGTAAAAACTTCAGGAAATTGCTTTTGCATGAGCGCTTTGGCGGCAGGAGACCGCAACGAAGTAGTCAATGCAAACAGGATGCTGCGGCGATTGCAAAAGACGCGCTCACCCACACACACACACACACACACACACACACACACACTGAGAAAATGTATTAAAAGACACACAGAAAAGAAAATGATGAGAAAAAAAAAATAAACGAGCAAGACACAAGCGCACGTAATTGCATGTGGGCGGCACTGCTTAAGCAGTGGGCGTGGCTGCTAAGGGAAATGATAATGTGGCAAGCAATTTGTCAGCATTTTGAAATTTTTGATTGAAATTTAATCAGGCTACAGCGATGCGGCTCAATAAATAATGCAAGCAGAGCCCAATCAAACACAAACAAATGCACAGATACAAAACACACACACACACAAACACACATACTTTTGGCAGTCTGCTATATTTTTTTTTGCTCTTTTTTGTGTGTGTGTGTGTGTGTGTGTGTGTGTGTTTGGCTCGCATGTTTGCCAGCCATTCAGTCAACGGTCAATACGCTCGATTCGCATTCATACACTTTGACCTCGTTTAACTTTTGTCGTCAGCCACGTTCGAAATGATTTCGTGTCTGACTGTGAAAAAGAATGAACACTCTACGCCCAATGCCCAATGCCCAATGCTCAATGTTCCTACTCCTACTCCCTCCTGCTGTTCCTCCTGCTCCTCCTGCTCCTGCTCCTGCTCCTCGCTTCTGTAGAGCCCATTCAACACTAGCCGAGTGTAATGTTTTGTTGTAACTGAAATGTAGTTTTTCTTTTCAATTGAAATATGTTGCCTACTTTTTTGCAGTCAAGCAAATGGCTTCAAAAAAAAAAAAAAACAACAAATAAAAATAAAACTCGGCTGAAAGCAATTGTGTTCGATCGTGTTAGTGGACAGGAAACAAACTGTCAGCCCTTAAGCGAGCCTAGCCTCGCACCTGTAACTGCAACTGTATCTGTGTATCCTGATTAAGCATATATATATAAATATATATATATATATATATATATATATATATATATATATATATATATATATATATATATATATATATATATATATATATATATATATATACGACTTTTTTTGTGTATTTATTGTAATTCTTGCAAGAGAGCTGAGCAATTCCCGGCACATTAGAGGGCTAAAAAATACCCAAAAATTATTACGAATTAACTTCAATCATAAAACATAAACAAACACTAGAGTTTTATACATGTGTATATGTATATATTACTCAAAAGAAATAAATAGAAATACAAAAATTAAATTAAAACAAATAAAAATAAAAATAACTAAAAAATAAGAAATTAACCACATTTATAAAACATATATTTATTAAAAAAAATTAGAAATAAACTTAAATTCATTTTTATAAGTTTTGAATTTAATTTAATTTTT
The DNA here is from genome assembly GCA_035047405.1 of Drosophila stalkeri. Classification (NCBI taxonomy): domain Eukaryota; kingdom Metazoa; phylum Arthropoda; class Insecta; order Diptera; family Drosophilidae; genus Drosophila; species Drosophila stalkeri. Next base: position 3,122,182 of record JAWNPR010000090.1, on the reverse strand, counting down.
GTTCGTTTATTTTTATTTTATTTTACTTTATTTAATTTAAAGAGTTATAAAAAAAAAAATATATATATATATACATATATATTTATGGAAATATTTATAAACATATTTAAAATAATTTTTATAAGCTTTATTTTTTTTATAAATTAAAAAAAATAATTCAAATAATATTTGTTTTTTCTTTTTTTTATAATTTGTATTTTATATTTATTTTTATTTTTTAAACTTTATTTGGGCATACTTCATGGAGCTTTAAGAGCATTATGAAACAGTCTGAGCTAAAGTTGCAAACAATATTAATTTTCCATTGAAACGTAGTTCAGTTGAAGCAAAAACTAATAGAGAAATTACATGGAAGTCGCTTTATGTGTAGCTCTTATGTTACGGTAGATAACTCATATTTTTAATGAGAAATTTTTATGTAGTTTAAGCTTTTAGGTAGTTGAAATTGATATAGAAATTGTAAAATTCCTAGAAACTCAGGTTGTAGACTTGATCGGTAAATGGAAGAGAAATTCATGTGAAATGATGAACAATAGCATATACATGTACATATATAGTTACATATATAGTAGAGCTTTAGTTGCTAGAGCTCGATGAGTAAAGCCAGAGTTCCTACATTAAATAATTTCAAAGCAACTTGATTGATTTAAAACGGTCAAAGCAAAATAATTTGAGCTAATTAAAACATTTATCTAATTGAGAAATTCAGTTCAGTTGCTTTAATACGAATGCAGCTTTCAGTCGTAAGTTCAAGACAGATTTTCCATTTCCAAATTTGTTAGAGTTTCTTCTTCTTTACATTTTTGGGGTTTCTCTCATTTTTTTTTTTTTTGCCAAAGTTATTGCATTGCAACATTTTGACTGCAGACCAAAAGAGATTTAACTAAAAACTTGGCACTTGAGTTTGTGTTAGCAAGTTAGTTGACATTGGATTTTAAAGGATTTAAGGATTGGCCAGCAGACAAAGCGGCTGCTCGACAAACACAAAAAGACTTGAGCTCAAAACTTAATTGAAAATAATAATAATAATAATAATTATTATTAAGCTGCATGCGAAAAGTTAACTGAAGCAATTTAAACTTGAGCTGAAATATTGTAAAATCCTTGAAAGCAGCACAAAAATCTATTTACTTAGTGCTGCTTGCATATTTGTTAATACACAATCAGAAATTGAAATTACTTTGATCTGATTATAATGGGTTTTAGGAATCAAAGTCATTAAATTCGAAATACGGCCAGTTCATCTATAATATTTGGTCTAATGTGCAAAAACAAACATTTAATGCGATTAAGCAATTACACTGGCTAACAGGATTTGGTAACCAAGAAACAGGCTTTAATGTTGCGAAAGCTGTTTTAAATTCAATTAAAAATCGTCTTGAGTTACGAAAGGTAGATTTTGTGTGAGCCAAAGACAGACAGCAAAAGGGAGTCATGGACAGGTTTAATAAAAGTTACCAAAAGGGTTAGTGAAAGTGAGGCAGTGAATGGATTTTTAGACAAACTCCAAAGAGAAATTGTGAGAAAGATGAATAAACAGCTGCTCTAAGCAGTTCTTCAACATGAAGCAGAAACATTAATGAAAGCAATATAACAAATCATGAAAATCGCATAGAGAGGTGATTCACATTAATAAGAGTGAACATAGAGAATGACAGAAAGAGAGAGAGAGAGAGAGAGAGAAAGGCGGGAAGGCAAATAAATCGAATGAAAATCGCATAGAGAGTCACTTAACCTATTTAAAGACCTAAAAAAAATATTAAGTAATATGAGAAACAGTTGCTTTCAATTACATTCACACTACACTAAATCAAATGCATGAAAATTGCATAGAGAGGCGCATTATATCTATTTATACAGTATACGTGCTGCATGCAATCTAGGCAAAACTTCATGATTCTGTTGCTAGATTACAAATTTTGTTGGCCTGTGTAATTTATGGCAACAGCTTTGGCCTTGTGCTCTAGCTCTCTCTCTCTCTCTCTCTCTCTCTCTCAATCTGCCTGAAATTATATTGGCAGGTAGAAAACAATGCATTTGAAATGATATATCACATTTAGGCCAATAAATATATATCTATATTGGTTCTATTTACATGGACTGCATTGTTTTCCCATTTCTCTTTACCCGCATAATTTGGTTCTACTAAATCAATTTTGGGCTGTTGCTCTTTTGTGCTACTTTCACTTGCTGATAGACATACTGACTGACTGCCTGACTGACTGATTGATTGATTGATTGATTGATTGATTGACTGATTGACACGCTGCCTGACTGTTTGGGCCTAGGCCTAGGCCTAGCCATGCGACGATATTTGCACAACGCCCAAAGGCAAAATCTATGCCAGGCTGTAAGCACACTACTACAGCGAGGTGTTTACAGGTGTGTGTGTATGTGCGCCTGTGTGTGAGTGAGCCTGTGTGTGCGTGTTTGCTTGTTTGCTTGTGTGCGCCTTTAATAACTGACAAAATTGTTATGAACTTCAAATAAACGCAGCGGCTGTGCAAATATTGGCATTGCACAACAAATTATCTGATTACATTTGGGTCAAGACATTTTTCGTTGTTGTTGTTGTTGTTGTTGCTGTTCTGGGATATATTCAATACACACTCACAAAGAGAGAGAGAGGCTAAAAGCCAAAGCAGTTAAATAGACGCATACGTGCACTTGCGGTTCGTACAGACGAAAATTAATTAAAACTTTTGTATGTTGTCTAGCATAATGTTTGCTCCTCTCTCTCTCTCACACACACACAGACTCACTCTCACTCTCTCTATCTTTGTATTGTTTTATTTTGTTATTTAAATGTTTTTTTTTTTTTTTTTTGGGGTTTTGTTTTTATACACATGTTTATGAGCGCGACCTTGTAGCCATGTTAACAATTTGGGCCACTCGCTGTCGCAATGTTTACAAATAATAATGGCATTTATGACCCTGCTCTACACTCACATAGCTCTAACTGTATGTGTGTGTGTGTGTGCGAGGGTGTGTGTGTGTGTGCGTGCTGGTGTGTACTTCAGGGTCGCTAGCTGCTTTGGGGAATTCTGTTCATCATCATTTTGTTTGCGGCATTCACACACTTATAGCCGCAGAAAGAGACAGAAAGACAGGCATAGACAGATAGAAAGAGAGAGAGAGAGAGAGAGAAAGCAGAGCAAAGCGCTCAGCAACAGTAGCAGCCCACCAAAGTGCAGTTTGTATATTTATGCTTTATTCACGCTCAAGTAGTATAAAGCGAGTATATTGGTTTTACTACAAGAAGAGACTTGAAGCGAGTTTTACCAACTCTCTTCAATGTAGCTCTTGCAATTGGGGAATTGAAATTGGATTTCTATTATAAACTCTTCAGTATAGAACCCAATTAAGATCAATTAGGTTATCACTTGATTGATAGTCAAACGTCTCTAAAGACATGTAATTTGTAAAGTTTGACTTGGTATAAGTCTATCTATACTGAAATGTCAAATCAATCAAATCAATCAACAACAAGCCAAGGGCCGCGCTTAATAGGTTAAAAATCATTAACTATTATAAATAAATTTAAAAAAATTTATAAAAAAAAGTATTCCTCCCAATTGTTAGATTCACTATATTACCGAGTTCCCAACTCTGAACTTTAAGCCTCTACAAATATTTCTTTGCATCAAAATAATAATTCTGCATTAAAAAAAAATATATATATATTTATATATTATACCTTGATTTCTCATTTTCAAAAAAAACTTAAGCCTAGATAAACTCTACTCTTCCCATTTCCTACACACACACAAATGAGTATCATGCAGTCAGTCATGCTCAATTGCAATGTTCTTGCTCTCAATTTTTATTTTCTTTTTCTCTGCTCTCGCTTAACAGAGAATAACAAAAAATGAAATACAAAAATTAATTTAATGCTTGGCTGCGAAATTATTCTAAGCATTTTATATATTCCATTTACATATACAGTCATAAATGTAGTATTATATAACACTTTATTTTGAGCAGCACACGTACATACATGCATACATACATAATAAATATTTTATATATATATATATATGATAATCTCTCATAATTTTGAATAATTTGCTGCAGCAGCAGCAACTGTGCTCTGCCAAAAAAAAAAAAAATAGATTCACGAATTTACATAGCCATGAAATGAAACTAAGCTTGACCTGAGCATAGAGCAGAACTTTGATTAAAATTTGAAAATCGCAATGAAAGCAAATTTGATTTTTATGGGAGCAATGCTAAAGGATCAAGAAAGGTTTAAAAAAAATATATAAGTTGCACAATAGATTAAAACTAATTCAAAAGTTAAGCTAAACTTACCAAAGATTATTCAAATATCATAAAAAATTCATTCATTCCCAGCAGTAACTGAAATGAAACAAAAAGTTAAAATAAGATTATAATATATTCATAATATTCGTTTTACAGTCTCTACAAACCCTACCTGGTCATATATCAGTGATTACAGGGTATCTTAACAGCAGAGGGTAGCTACATCTACCACAGCTTCACACTGTTGGCACGATGTATGCAAATGCAAATATGCGCAGCTGATTAAAGTATTTAAGCTTTCCGCATACTTATTAAGCTTGTAAATATATATAAATAGATATATATATATATGCATAGATGTATATCTATATAAATTATAGGTATATATAGACATATGCACATCATAAGGAACTCAAATC
>JAWNPR010000090.1:3092500-3112500 GCA_035047405.1 Drosophila stalkeri | reverse complement strand
GGTGGCCATCACCTATTCGCAGCTGTGGCGCCTGGTCAAGGCCAAGGATATCCTGGACAAATTGGATCTGCGCTGCACCAGCCAGGAGGAGCGCGAGAAGATCCATCTCGTTGTGGCGCGCGGCAATCATGCCTTTCTCATTTTCACCTTTGTCTACTGCGGCTATGCGGGCTCCACATATCTCAGCTCTGTGCTAAATGGCCATCCGCCCTGGCAGCTCTACAATCCCTTCATCGATTGGCACGATGGCATACTAAAGCTATGGATCGCGTCCACCTTGGAGTACATTGTCATGTCCGGTGCTGTGCTGCAGGATCAGCTGTCGGATACCTATCCGTTGATCTATACTCTCATCTTACGCACACACCTCGATATATTGAGAGAGCGCATTCGCAATCTACGCACGGATCCCGCCATGACTGCCGATGAGAACTATGAAGCGCTGGTCAACTGTGTCATTGATCATAAGCGAATACTTGAGTAAGACAGCTTCATAAAGATAGTACTCCATAATCTCAATGTCTCTATGTCTCTCCCTCTTCCTCTCTCTCTCTCTTCAGTTACTGTGCTCTCATTCGCCCCGTCATCTCGGGCACAATTTTCACTCAGTTTCTCTTGTGTGGTCTCGTCCTCGGTCTCACTCTGATCAATGTTTTCTTCTTCTCGGATTTGTGGACGGGCATCGCCTCGTTTCTGTTCGTCATCACCGCACTGCTGCAGACGTTCCCATTCTGTTATACCTGCAATCTGATTATGGACGACTGCGAGGCACTGTCGCACGCGCTCTTTCAGAGTAATTGGATTGATTCGGGTTCCCGTTACCAGTCGACTCTATTGTACTTTCTCCACAATGTGCAGCAACCCATCGCTTTCATAGCCGGCGGCATCTTTCCGATATCAATGAGCAGCAATATTAGCGTAAGTTTCACAAAAAAAAAAAAACTATATATATATGTATATATAACAATAGCAACCATATTAAAGCATATTTTTTTATTAGTTTTTATCATCATTTATAATCCTAACTTGATTTTATTTCCGTTTTTTTAGGTCGCAAAGTTTGCCTTTTCGGTCATAACCATTGTGAAGCAAATGAATATTGCGGAGAAATTTAAAACTGACTGAAATTGCACAGAGGGATGCCGAGAGGATTAGTATAACAGTATTATTCTTACTAAAAAACTGTTATATATAGAAAATAATTGTTTATGTAGTGCTTTTAAAATACACTTAATATGTCTTTAACTGAAGCTAGTTGCAACTGTTATACATGTATATATGTATACAATTACATGTTATACATGATTGTTATACTCGGTTCAAGCAACTGTTATATATGTATTAACAAATTTACTGTAAAGTAGGTAAAACTCTTTGATTCTAGACTCATTTCGTACCTATTTGTATAACAGTTTTAAATAAATTTTAATTCTGATTCAAATTTTACTTTGAAGTGCTAAACAAGTATAATTGTACGTGTGGCATATGTGCGAGTATGAAATAGGATAAGAAAATAATTGATGTGTAGGAACAAATGTATAAACACTAAGCATTTTAAAACTGTTATACACAGCTTTCGTAACTGATATGCACAGTTTGAACTGCTGTTATACGTGGCTTAATCAAAAACGGTTGTGCTATCTAGAGTACTGTTGTAGTAAGTGTTGATATAGAACAAACAATTTACTACATTCATAACTGTTATAGCTAGCAGCTATTGCAGAAAATGTTAAATATAGCAAATTTATATTGTGATGAGTCAAAAATTATAAGTGTACTACATACTACTCTAACTGTTATACGATACTCTAACTGTTATACAGCTTTTAAAATTTTACAGAAGTAAGCTGAAGCCGCTGTTACACACTTGCCTTACTTAAAGTGGGTAAGTAATCACTGTGAATATTCTACAACTGTTATACGCTGATCAAATGTGTGCTATGTATAACTTAAACAACAACAGTTCTCTGTGATGTCTATAATAATATTAGTGTTAGCTAGAAAAATTTGTGAATATATAATAGTACAAATATCTACTTTAAGTACTAAATTAAATTAGCACACTTCTCATCAAATATCATTAGCACTTAATTTAGTGCTAAATTTTGATGTTCATGAATCATAAAAATACCAAATGAAAAATGTTTTTTTTTATGTTTCCACTGCCTCCTCAATGCTCGTTAGCTTGTCCAACTTCTCGGCTATATTCATTTGCTTAACCAGCGTAAATACAGAGAAAGAAAATTTGGTGGCCTAAGAAATAAATGACAAAAAAAAAAAATGAATGAAAATTCCGGAACTAGCAATAAGTGCAAATTCTTTGACTTACAGTCAAATTCGTAGCCACCGAAATGGTAAAGAAATTCCCGGCCATAAAGACAATTGGCTTCTGCAAAGTTTGTAAGAATTGTAGAACGATTTTCTTATAGCGTGCATCCTGCTCGATCCAATTGGACTCGAACAGAGCATCAGCCAGCTTCTGGCAGTCGTCGGCCAGATAATTACAGAGCGTGCAGAATGGCGTCGTCTCCAGCACGATGCAGAACATGAAGCACATGGCAGCAATGCGAGAGCCGAAGTTGGCAAATATCGCAACATTAATGAGCGTAAATCCAAGAACGAGGCCAACTACCAGAAGCTGTACGAAAATCGTGCCACCCACCAAGGGACGCAAATTGTCGCAGTAGCTAAGGGAAGGATGAATTGTAAAAGTAAATGCAAAGAAATGAAAGTTCTCTTAGATTTTCGCAAACAGACCTGAGCAAGAGCTTGTGATGCCTGATGCATTCAATGAGCTTTTCGAGACGTTGCTGCGGCTTCTCCTCGGGATCGCTGGCCAGCTGGCGTAGTCGCTCCCTGAAGATGGCCATGTGGGCACGCAAGGGCAGTATATAGTTGACGGCATAGCAATCGACGCAGACATCCTGGAAGCAGGCGCCCAGCATGGCAAAGTACTCGAGGCCCGACTGCAGCCAGAACTGAAAGCGGCTGGCGCGCCAGTCCAGCACAGGATAATAGTTCTGAAAGGAGGGCACGCCCATTAGGGCAGCAAAGAAGGCAGTGCTCGAGGCATAGATCACATAGCTGCCCATGTACAGGAAGAAGATCAAATTGCTGTTGGCTGCCGTTCGATGCACTCGCTCACGCTCGCTCGGCAGCTGCACAGCTTTGTCCAGCTCGTCGAGCATTTCATTGGCACGATCCAAGCGCTTGACCAGTATCCAGACTATAATCACCTTAGTCGAGCAGGACCAGGCATTGAAGGCCACCTGCAACGAGGTGAGCAATTGGCTGGGCGTGAACTCTGACAGATGCGAGACGTAGCCAGCCACGAAGCCGATGGGCTGATAGAAAGTCGAGCTCAAATTCAATGCAAAGGACCAAAGGACGTAGATGGGGAAGAAACGCTTTGGCGGTCTCCTGATGCCCATTATGAAGATGCAGCGCAGCAAATAGAGCGAAGCCTTGCGAGACTCCGCAGGCGCCGAAATTGGCGGCTTGTACATATTCGGAAAGATGCGACGCAGAAACATGTTGACTCTAGAGACTTGCGCAACAAATGCCACAACAGCCGCCAGCCAGCCTTATATAGTAGGGTCTACGCTTAGTTCTCTGCACTTATCCTGTGATTATAAACCCATCAATGCAGCTGTGAAAAATTCATGGCCAAAAACATGCAACATGGAAATCAATTAAGTTCACATTTGCCTTCAGCTACAGAGAGCTATAGCTACGCTCTCCAACTACACCCGATGTCTATATAGCGCACTGTGAACAGTCTCTATAGCCGAGTCTTTTAACGTTGCTCTTAGCAAAGTGTTAAAGCTCACAATACAGTGTCAATAATTGATGAATTCGCCCCTTAGGCACTCGTCGAGCCACTGCATGCAATTTTCAATTAGTCGACGTATTTTATAAACGTTTGCAACATTGTAATTAAATAACAGTTAAATACAACAACAGCAACAGAAACTGCTTAAAGCGCCTTCAAATGCGCCAAAGCTGCAAATTAAACAATGGCCAATATTTAATAAAAATAATAAAAACAATTGCAAATTGAAATACAATTAAAACTTAAATAAAAATTAAAATTAAAATATAAATAAATATGTATTTACATTTGAGCGCTCGCTCTCAATTGATTAATTCGCATTGCCCTATCAAATATTTCACAAAAATATGCAATGATAATTGTGAGTAAAAAAAAAACAATTTAATTGCGGATCATAACGCGTAAGCTCAGTTAATAATTATTTAAATTGAGCAGGTAAAATTACAATTATTACAAATATGATATACTAAAAAAAAAAAAATAAATAAATAAACTGACCTTTGCACGTTATAATAAGGCTATTTAAAGTTAAGAACAAAAATACCATTATATGGGATTTATAAAATTCTTCACCATATAAGAATGTACAAATATTTTTTCTTAAATTTTTCTCAAATGATTTATATTTGAATTAAGATAAAAAGAAAGCATCTAGGATATATTTTAACTAGAATTTAAAAAAAAGTAAATTAATAAACAAACAACAAAGTAAAAATTAAAAAAAAAAAAACAAAATAAAAAGGAATTCAATGTCAAAATTGTACTTCAAAATAATTTCAAAAATATTTTAAATGTTTTCAATTAATTTCAAGCACTCTTAGAAGAAATATTTAATATCTTACCATATAAAATAATTTAATACATTTTTTTAAAAAAGTTTTTTTTTATAAAAAAAAAAATATATATATATATATCAAAATATATATTATAAAAATATATAATAAAATAATAAAATTGTTTAAATAATATTTTATTTTATTTATTTTCCATATTATAAAAATAAAATAAATCCTTTTTCCAAAAACTCTGAAATATTAAAAAAAAAAAATTTTAATAAAATAATAAAACTAACACTTTATTTATATAAAAATTGAACAGACACAGTTTAAATATAAAATAAAAATTAAATAAAAAATATGAATAAAAAATAAAAATAATATAAACATAGTTTAAATATTTAAAAAAAAATATAATAACAATAAATCAATAAATAAAAATTGGAGAAAAAAATAATAATTTTTGCTATATCTTTTAAATCAATATTTTATGAAACTAAATCTCCTTTTAAGCTAAGCTACTCGACTGCTTTACTTATAGCTAGAGTATAAATGGCAAGCATATTTGCAATAAAATGGCATTGAGCCGCATTTAAGCGTAATTAAAGTATGCTTATTTCATCGTTTGATTTTATGTTATATTTAAATATGTTTACTACGTGTCTTTAGTACAATTAACACATAGCTTGAAGCCAGATTTTTCAGTTTAAATTCGATTAATTAAAACTTTTGCCATAATATGCTGCCAATTAAGCATATAGTTCAACAATGGATTGTATTTATTTATGAAAGTATTAATAAGGCAAAAGCAAATGTGCATATGGGGAGTAAGCGACTGACAGATGCTCTGTAAATTTGTGGAAAAAAAATGATTAAATTTCATTTCATTCAATTTTTTCTTTAAAAATATTAAATAACAAATAATAATTAATAGTAAAATAAAATAGTAATAATTATTAGTAAAAATATTAAATAATAAATTATAATTAATAATAATGAAAATATATATATAGCCCTTTTGTAGATTTTACTGGGTATTCTTGATTTATTTGCAATATTCTTGTAAAAATATGCAAAAACTTTATAGGCAACTTTATCAACGTAAATATAACATTCAGTTGCTGTGAAATATTTGGTGGCCAACAATTCCCCTAAATGCATTCGGGTCCCGCTATAAGGCAGATATATCCGTTATGAATTCCCTGAACGCAATGAATTTTTGGCTTTCTTCCGCTGCTTCCGGTTGCCAGATTCATTGTTCTCTTGTTCTGTTGACATTTTTTTTTTTTTTTTTCGAGAAAGCGGAAGTGCCGTTGCGGCCATTTTGTTGTACTTTATGCTGTGAGGTTGAAATGTTTGTGTTTTTGTTTTGTTTATTTATATTTTTAAATTGCTTAACAACTCGCTTGCAGATAGATCGCATTTGAAAAACGTCTCGCTGGCAAGTTGAATGAAAGCGTTTGAATTTAAAGTGGTTAATTAAAAACTTTTCAGTTTGCCACCTTCGGGTCGAACACCTTTTTCGTTGGCTGGTCGAAAAACATGTCACAGTTTCTTAATTAAATGAACACAATGCAGCTGAGTCCTTTGCCAGTTGAATGTGGATCCAATCAGGGGCGACACCTGTCACAGGCATGAATTGGGTTTTAATTTTATATCTCGATTACGCTAACTTGCCAGATCTGTTAATAGCTTAAAGAGGTGCTAAAATATGTGTATTGATTGAATGAGTGAGTCGTACGAGAGTTGCTTAAAGATTTCCACATTTTATAGCTGCTCTAAGCCTTCTTCAGAATCTGATTGAATGCGAGTTCATAAAATCAAGGAACAACAACTTCTATATATCATATTATCTCTAAGCAACCGAATACAGGGTATTCAGGTTGACAAACAACAGGCTTTGAAGTGTATGAGGACGAGAGAGATAGCGAGAGGGAGAGAGACAGATAGATAGAGGGGCCTCATGAGCAATCAACATCAAGTTGGCTGACGCGCAAATATTTAATTTCAGTTGGCTGTTATTCTAGCTGTGGCTGTGGCTGCTTTTCACTTCTTCTTCCATTTTTTTTATTTGTGCTTTTTTGGCCTTGGCAATGAGAAGTGGAGCTGGCAACAGGTGGCGCATTTTATTGCCGAAAAGCAAACTCATTTGCACTTGAAACCTCAGCAACAAGTCTGAAGGACAGAGCGAAAACGAAATGTTGATATTAGCCAAGCGAGTGGAAGAGGGAAATCAACAGTTGGCTTTGAGGTCAACTTCAAATGAAAAGCAAAAGCCAAAAAAAAAAAAAACGAAACGACAGCCACTGCTCAAACGTTTTTACAACTTCAAAGTAAATAAACATTGCATCGCATTTCACAGCAACAGCAGCAGCAGCAACAGCTGTTGGCATGGCGCGCATCTGTGTAAGCGTCTCGCCGGGACTTGTGATTGAGATACATATACTACTGCTGGCCGTGGCGATATTCTTTCTAATCGATCTATACAATCATGCCTTTCGGCGCAATATCCAGGATATGCATACAACCATTTGTATGCTGGGCCTGTCATTCCGTGTGACAGTCAATCGGGGCATCGTTCTGTTCGTCTGCATTGGGAACTGCATACATGGCATGCGTCTGGCACGCTCGCTGACCATCTTCAGATTCTTCGTCTATATGCTGCTGGCTGGCTATACGGCATTCATGACGTTTTCGATCGTGGTATCGCGTTGGCTCTACCTGAAGAGCTATCGCTTCTTTACGGACATGGTGCTGCGCTATATGTGGGACACGAACAATATTGATCATATTGAGCGACGCTATGATTGCTGTGGTGTGCACGGCTCCATAGATTATATAATCACCAATCGCACCTGGTCGAGGGATGCCTGCTGTGGCCTGCCCCACTGCAATGACTGTGCCACACCATTCTATGAGCATCTGAAATCCATTGAGGCGGAAATCACACGCGACAACATCGCTCTCTTTGTGGCAACAATAATCGGTATGATTTTTGTGCTAATGCGCCGATTCAGTGTGGCCATCGATGGTGATCCCTATGAGTCGGAGTCTTCAGATTATTCCGATGAGGACGAGAAGCCATTGCCTACGAGCCGTGAACACAAAATTCACAGTATCTCAAAAAGCGCAAGAGATTCCAGATTACAAGAAACGAAACTCTAAGGCCAGCTGTTTATATTGCTTATTGGCTAGCAAAGCTTATTGGCTAGCTCTACGGGCTATTAGTAACCTTATTAACGACCCTTGGCATGATTTGCCCAATTGAACTTTAATTCAATGCTGCCTGCCTGACTGCCTTTCTCACTCTCTCTCTTTCACTCCCTCTCTCCCTATCTCTTTCTCTCTGTATATGCGTGTTGCTTGTTGCGGCTCATTAATCGAAGCGGGCTTCAAAATTGTAGCCAAGCTCTGCTGTTGTTAGGGCAACGTTGCGCGCATCTAATGGTCGCACTTAATTAGCTTTCAAAATAAAATGCTCTCAATAAAGATATATATATATATATAAATAAATATATGTGCAGCTTTATAATGGCTTCGATTTCAGTTGAGCTGGATTTATATATATTTATATGGCGCACGCTGCGTATGATTAATGCCCCAGCTCTAGTTCACTAAACGCTTCATTTGCCACGCCTATTTTTATATATATATAAACAATTTTTTTCAGTTTTCGAATCGTTTAATAGACTTGTTATGGCACATAAACATAGTGAAACTTTTCTTTAAATGCCATCACACTGGCAGTAAGTGCTATCAAAAAATAATACAGCTACGAGTATTTTCATAAAATGAAATTTTCATGAACTGCTTCGACTTTGAATCGCACTGACTCTTCTCTCTCTCTCTCTCTCTCTACCTTTCGTTCTACCTTTCTCTTTCTCTCTCTGTCTCAGTCTTTACAGGAAATAGTTTTTGCAACTTGCTTTGTCATTTAACAGCAAGTGCAGCCTCAGATTGTGGCGGATGGCTGCATTGGGTTGGGTTGGGTTTGGTTGGTTTGGGTTGGTTTGGGTTCGGTTGGTTCATTCGGTTGCATCCGCAGCGGTTTGTCTAAAGGAAGTGCCGCCAAAAAATAAACAGCCAGCAAGTAGGATGCGCAATGTTAAAAGGAAGTGCGCGAAATTTTTGCACATTTTTGGGGCCAACTACTTACTGCCATCGTCATCGTCGTCGTCGTCGTCGTCGTCGTCGTTGTCGTTGTTGTTGTTCATGTCTGTGCCTTTCGCCCAAACTTTATGACATTTTAATGATGTCGACATTTATGACAGTTGGCTTGAAGATCTCGCAATGCTTTGACAGTTTTTGGCCTTCTCTCCTACACGCACACACACAAAGAAGTGGAAGAAGCAGAAAACTCACTCGTTTAACGCTGGCAACAGCTACCGCAAAATTGAAAGCCAAAAATATAAATCGAATTCAAGTTTTTGCGCTCGACGCTCTTTGAGCCTGACAACTGCAGCAGTTCCCAAAAAAAAAAATAAAATACAGAAAGTTTCTTACAACTAATTTTCATTAAATCAAATTTTGAAATGAGGAAATGTAAAAGGGAAAACAGTTCCAAAAAGCCTTTGCATGCAGTTAAAAGGAAATTATATCAAATACATATATATATGTATATATATATATATAAGGATTAATCTTGATCAAACTTTAGTTAAGCTGAACAAATTTCTTATGCTTTTGGCAGAAGTCTGAAGAAGCTGCAGCTAGAAAGCACAGTTTATGATCATTCCAAATAGATCGTATAGTATTTAAGTATTTACTTAAGAACTTGAGCTTGCTGACAGAGCTAGCGAGTATCTGTTGAGCATTACTCAAAATCAATTTCACTCACTTTGAAAAAAAATTCTCATGAAGTAATAAATTGCAGCCGTTCTCAATGAAGTTGGTCATGTACTCAGCCAGCAAAAGGGTTTTTTTTCCATGATAGTCAATACGCTCAATGCAGCTAAACATTGTTATGTAAGTGAATTTAAAGTGTGTGTTGCTGTCTTGAGATCTGCATCGCCGAATAAGTGTCAGTGTGCGAGCGTCTATCGTATAGCTCGCGAAATAAGTCTCTTTAAAAGAGTATAACGCGCATTAGTCAACGCAAAACTCTCAGTCAAAAACTCAAACGGAAAAAACCTCCTGCTCAAAGTAAGCGCGTATAAATATGTTTTTTTTCTCTCTCTCTCTCATGAGTAGAACGTGAGAATGGGAGACGAATAACTGTTCCTTGCGAGCTAAAACAAGCTTTGCATACAGAAAAAATACAATTTTCTAATCTTTGAATAATATATATTCCATGATATTTTTTAACGATTAAATATGGCATTTGAATTGCCTAAAAATAGTCAAATAGCATAATCGGAATATATCTTCTAAGACTTTTAGCTAATTTATTTTTATAATTAATTTCCGCCTTTGTGCATAAAGTTTTCCCTATGATTTCTATATATCCTAAATACACATTAAATTCTAATCAAACAACTAACTAACCATTATTCAATTCAAATTTTAATTATAGTATTAGCATTCAGCATTTGCCTAAACAGACTCTCACAATTCACAACTGAAATATTTCACTGCAAGCTAAACGATATTCAATATTCAGTCAACTCGTAATCTAAATACGTATTTCGATCAAACTGTTGCCAAACAGAAAACCCCCCCCATCTATATGGAGCCATTTAAGCTAGCTATAATCCGGCCAGTGTAAACAGAAGTTAATTATTGCAACTCGGGCAAAAACCACTTTCATGAGAATATTTAAGCAAACTCTGCTTGCTATATACAAATAGGTTTTAATACATTCACAGCGACTGATATGTATGCATGTGTGTGGCATTGGTCGAGCTGTTGAAATTAATTTTGCACAGTTTGTAAATCACACACACACACACACACACATATATACAGATGTAGCTAGGTTGATTTGTTGCCCATCGTTGTGGCTGCTTACCTGTTTGCTCACCTGGCACAAAGGTAACCCCGGTCTCTGGACACTGGCAATTGCACACGGCTCGTGCTGTACGAAACAGATTGCAATGGATTTTGTTCGGGCAAATATTGTGACATAAATCAATCACTTCAGCCAGCACAAACACACAATACATACAGCACATACAACATACATGACATTTATTAAAATTTTATATAAATTGTGTTTGTGGAAAATGTTATGAAGCCAAAGCATAGCGAGACTTTTTGCCCCACATGAAATTCCGAATGCCCAAAAAAAAAAAAAAAAAACCCAAAAATGACATTCGACTTAATGCGCCAAAAGCTCAGTTTTTAATTAAATATTATACACATATATTTAAGGTAAAGTATATAAATAAATCATATATATGCTTAAGCTGACAGCTGTAAATGTAAAAACAATGTTTACTGCAAATTGCATTTAATACAACTTCATGAAGATTGAAAGCGAGTATATTGGCTACAAGCTATGCCTGTGATCAGCATATATATATATATATATATATATATTTTATCTATATCTATAACTTTATTGAGTTTCTTGCTATATAAATATTCTTTCGCTTAGGTCATGACATATTGGAAAATATCAATATTTTCGAATACATTTAAGCTTCAATTGGAATGCATACTCTACCAGCTTAACCAGGCAACGCAATAACATTCCCTTTTTGGGAATTCAAGTTGCTTTCAAGGTCGCTGGGTCGAGCTATAATGAGCTATATATATATATATATGCTCGATGACAAATGTTGCTATTGTCCTGGCCGAGTTGGGCTTTAATTAAGTTTTGTCACGCCAAATTGGAGAGCATGCAGCATTGACGACAAAGTTTCTCGCACTTTTCACATTTGCATATACATACATATATTTATTTATATATATGTATGTATGTATATTCATAAAGAAAGAGAGAGTCAGAGTAAGAGTGAGAGAGAGAGAGAGAGTGAACAATAATTATTGCCATGCAGAACAACAAGTTGAAGTAATTATTTTTATTTTGCAGTAAAATACAACTTAATTGTGCAACTTTGCACATAAATAAAACAGCTAACAATGTGGTGTGATAAAGGTAAACAACAATAACAGCAACAACAAGCAGAGCCCTTTATAAAAAGGTCATCAAAAGGTAACTTTGCTCTTGGCTGACAAAGAATAAAAATAAAAAAAAAAAAATAAACAAAGACAAAAAAAAAATATAAGTTTAGGTCGTCGCGTCGGTAAAAGTCTTTAAACTCACATTCATTACAATTTTATAAATAAAACAGGCCGTTAGAAAATAAATGTGTTTATTTCTTAAAAATAATTTCAAAAGACTTGAGATATATTTTTTTTTATTTTATATATATATTGAGAGAATATATTTATGCAATAAAATAAAAGTATATCTAGCAATTCTTAGAAAGTCGTTTCAGATATGTCAACTATAACTAAAGCTCAACTCTATAATTCTACAATTGGATATTCTATTCATGTAGATCTATCTAATTTAATCTTTATCAAATGTCAAGCACTTTATCAATCTGTTCTCTCAAGCAAGCTTAAAAGCAAATTTCTCTAGAAATCGATTTGATTTTCTGATATGCATATAGATATATATATATATATATATATACGTCTTATGAATTGTATTAGCAGCTTACGCACACACACACATGAATTCATCTGCTTACACACATACATCAATATATATCTGAGAAATTAGAAGGCTGAGTAGGCAGGGCAAACATTAAGCTGCTAATATGCCGTGACAGCAGCAAAAGCTGTTTCACATTAAATTGGAAACACAAAAGAAAGGATTGCATAAATACATGAGCTGTATATCGATAATTTATTGATAACAGCTTAAAGCCAATATACAAATTTGTAGCTGCAATAACTATATAGGCTCCAAATATATGCATATAAAAATATAAATATAAAAAAATAAATCTTTGAATTCTTCAAAGTCTTCAAATGATTACTGATTAAAAAGTATATCGACAATATATCGATAACATTTGTATACTCAATTCACATTTAAGATGCTGAAAAATTAAAAAAATATATATATGCGTATAATTTATAGTTAAAATATTTACAAACTAAATATCGATAAATCAATAACGATATACTGAGTGCAAGCTAAAATTTTGCTCTTATCGATATATTAATATATTATTGATATTCTTATATATATAATGATACTATATCTTTATGTTAATTTCATATAAACAATACGTAAAGTCTATTTAATAGATCTAATTGTAAATAGCAACATTTAATATGAAAATATCTATAATATATTGATAACAAACAGGAGTTTAAGTTCCACTATATATAGTGAAATATTTATATATTGTATACTTTATATATAGACGCCTATATTAAAGTTTTAATCTACGCTTCACATAAAATAATCCCCGCCTGCTAATCAAATTAAACATAAATTTCAAATCGATAATTTAAATCCAACTTATCGCGACGCTGTTCAAACTCAAAGAGTCTAACCTGCCTGCTTGTCACCTGAATATATTCCAATTTCAAATCAAGTTTGGACAGTAAATATATAAAGCAAACGCCTAAAAACTTGTGCATGTCGCGAACGTCAACTGAACGTTCGTTCGTTCGTTCATTCGCTCGTTCACAGCGATGTCACCTGAGGCGTCGAACGTGGCGTATGCGCAACATTTGCATAAACAAACATTTAAGCGTTGGCGCTGCTCTTTTGCAGCGTGGACGTGGCTTATGGCTGCTTTTATGTGTGTATTTTGCCAGGAATTTGCCAAGTTTTAACTTGAGGTTTATTTGAACCGAGACCACATAAAGTTAAATTTCATAGCAGGAGGCATTCACTTGGCTGACTTTGCTTTACTCTGCTTCACCCTCTTGTTTTTTATTTAAATACCCTATACTTAATAAAAAGTGGTGGGTAAGCAATGACAGGTAGTGTGGGCTGGTATTTGACTGTTTGAAACGTAAGGAGATCTCGTATGCGCATAATGGGAATTCAGCTCATGTATGATTGAACCAAGAGGTCTATCGTTTTTTTTTTTTCGAAGGTTCTGTTCGTTCTGCTGTGTGTTGCCCTTACATATAAAGAATATTTGTCTTATGAGCATGTTAGTCCCATGCTTAGCATGGGGCTGTTTAATTTTTTAATTTTATATCAGTTTTCTCTTTCTTATACATTATAGGAGAATATGTCTTTTATGTATAACTCAAGTCAATCTTAAGTTGAAAACATCATTACTTATAATTCAGAAGTCGATAAATATTTTAATCTACAGTGTGTTTTTACAGAAGTATCTTAAGCCCTTTTATAGTATTCCATTTATAACTCTGATGTATCTGTTAACCGTTTCTCAATATCTGCATTTCACTCACACTGAGAGAAAAAACTCAAAGACCAACCGATTGTGTCGGCTCCGCAGTCAGTTCGTTTGCGATTGGACAAAAACCTTACTTTTAGCTCTTTACGCTCTGGTTTCGTTGAGTTTTATGATGCAAATAATCTTTTGTGTATGTATTGGTATGCAAGCGAGAATTGTCTTCGCTGAAAACAACCAATGCCTACGTGAGTATGTATCACAAAGTAACCTGCTCACTTACTTATCCTCATTGTGCGAGCATCAATCGTATCGCTCCCTAAACGATGTTCATTAATTGAGCGTTATACGAACAGTTCAACACACGATGCTCAACCGAAGACCAAAACCAAAAGAAACGAAGGCTCCTACTGAGAGCGTGAGCTAGAGAGTATAAGTGAGTATGGGTGAATATAAGTGAGTATGAATGAGTATGAGCATGATTATTTTCAATTGAGCTCGCGAACATAGCATAAAGAACCAAACAGTTATCAGTTATCTGCAAACGATTATCTGTAGTTTATATAAATTAATAAAAAAATAAATTTATAAAAAAAATCAATTTGCTTAATTTAATTTTTTTTAGTTATATAATAATTTTAAGATATCTTTTGTACACAGAAATCAATTAAAAAAAAAAACAATTTGTGTTCTTAATCATTTGGAGTTAACTAACAACCTATAGTCATCTTAAGTTTATTGCTAAATATATATAAACCGATAAATATTTTGATTCTTTTTTTCTCTTTTTTTTTGTTTTGTTTTGTAGACAGCTCTAGCTTAGCATACCTCTCTCAGCTTATCTCATTCGTACAATTTTTGATATAAATTCTTAAATGGAAATATTTTTACTCAATTGTTTATGTAAATTCTTATTTTAAATATTTGTACTCAACTGTTGATAAAAATGCCTAATTTTAAATATTTGTACTCACTTCTTCATTTAAAATATTTCTATTTAATACTTTTTCTACTCAAACAGTTCTCTAAAATTAATCTTACATTCATTTATACAAACACATTCGCCTGCTAGCTACAGGGCATCTCTTGAGTCGGACACTCTTCATAGCTCTCTCTCTCTCTCACCTTTAGCTGTTTATATTACTTTCTTGTCGTTTTCAATTACACTTAAACTTTAAGTGTTTCAAAATTTGTTCTTGGCTTGGTTGTTGTTGTTGGTGTTTAGCTGCAGCTCTTCATAATTTTATTAAGCAGCATATTTTTTTATCTGCTGCTGGGATATTTGCCACATGCTGCAAATACTTCGTCATGTGCGGCTAAAACTTGGTTACATTGAAGACACATCTCTCTATGAGTGTGTGTGTGTGTGTTTGTGTTTGTATTTGTGTCTGTTGGCCATGTATTCAAAGTGTAGGCCCAGTTTTCACATCGTTCGAAACGTGGCTGGCATTTAAATAGCATATAAAACACATTTTTTTTCTCTGGCTCAGCGCAAAGTTTTGCATTTGCCGAGGCACTTGTTAGTTTATTTCATTTTTTTTTTTTCTTTTTTCTTTTTTTTTTTTTTTTTTTGTATTTTTGAGGGTAAGAAGTTCGTGTTCAGTTCATCTGGCGCTTAATTTAGTTTGAGCTCTTTGTTGCCGACACTGTCTGGACGAGTAATTTATCAGCAGACGTGCCATAGTCCGAATTGTAGTCCGAATCGTAGTCAGAGCATTCGTTTCTAGCCTTTGAGTTGAGTATCTGGCTAAATACATTTTAAGCTGTGCCGCACTTGGCCCGAAAGTTGTTCTAAGCCACTTAAGTTGTTTGTCTGCTTGCTTGGCCGTGCCGCATGGCCATAAGCCATTAGGTGCAAATCAATTTCCACTCACACATACTCATACAGAACCACGCTGCTTAAGGTTTTTGCCGTTAATTTATGCCCTGAGCCTGCCCTTTGACCCGCCGCTGGCCTCACGCTCTCTCTCACTCTCTCTCTCACTCTCACTCTCTCAAAGTTTTGTCAGCTGCGGCTTTCCGCACCAAAATCTCGCACACAAATCACAATTTGAGCACTTGATTAAACGTTAAGCATTGGACTTAAATGGCAACAGCTCTCAATATAAACGATTGCGGCTGGCATTAATTATCCGCACGCCACTTTGCATTGATTGACTGACTGCCTGGCTGCCTAGCTGCCTGACTGCTTGATTGATTGATTGATGGCGTGGCCATTTGAGCAGCTGAAAAGATTGCCCTCAAGAAAACAGGGCGAAATGCGCTTATTTATAATATAGAGTGCATATATTAGTTCTGCGCCGCCTAACCAAATATTTACATTTGCATTCTCAGGCAAGGCAGGTCGGCATATACATGTACTCTATATTGTACACCTGTGCTCTGTCACTCGTTTCCTGCCCGCTGGTTGTGTTGACAACGCTGCCAAAAAGAGCGAAAAAAAAAAAAATCAAACTCAACGAGCGTAATAATAAAATAAAATACATAACTGCTGCACCGTAAAATGCAATAAACGAGCAATCCACAACCCACATAGATAGAGTGAGAGAGAAAGAGAGACTGAGAGTGAGAGAGAGAGAGACTGTGCATAACAAACTATTACAGCATGTCTTCTACAACTGTCCAAAATATGAATGTCAACTGTCGCCAGCAACAAAAAAAAAAACATTAAAAAAAATATAAAATATAAAATGCAAAAGCAAAACAAATGAATGGAAAATATTATATCATTGCTGGCGGCAGGCATGCAATGTTAGAATTTAGATTGGGTTACATTTTGGGTTACATATATAAAATATGTGAATATATTGCTATTTAATGCACTTGAGAGTAGTTAAAACTGACTATAAGCTGCATAGGCGAGCATTGACTATGTAGCATGCTGACTCAGTTGACCCTGCGGCTCATTGTGCCTAGTTGAGTTCATAATTGAGTTTTTTTGTGAGTTGTAGAAATGTTTACCAATTACACACATCAATGAAATGCAATAAAATATTGGTCGATGTGTCATACTATATTTTATCATACATTTTTGGCATGCTTGAGCTGAATAGATAGAAGCTTATGAAAAGAAGAGATAAGACGATGAAAGAGTTGAACAAGTGAAAGAAATTTGAACAGAGGACGAATTGTGCTATATATACAGCTGAGGTGAAGAAAAATAGCAATTCAAAGTTGGAGAAATAAGTAAGGTCAATGATAAAAACAGAAAAACAAATAAAAATTAATTAAATAATTTAAGATAATAAAATAAATTAAAGCACAGCTGATATGTAAATTGAACAGTCCTTAAAAATAATACAAAATATTTTAAAATAATTAAAAATAAATGACAGCTGATATGTAAATTAAATAGTTATTGACTGACAAATTAAGATTTTATAAACATTTTAAACATTTTTAGAGAAGCTTTTTCTACTAAAGAGCATAAGATATTGAAAATTTGCATTACATTTAATTTAAATTTTTTTTAATTTGCAGTCTGCCTTATAAACAATAAGCAAATTTATTAATATTTAAAACTAACCGGAGATTTGAAATGAAAACAATTATATGCATTAAGAAGTGTACCTTTTAAAAAAATATATAAAACTTAAATATTTTGTAAAAATAAACTAAAAAAAAATAAATACAATTACAGAATCTTAATTCTAACTATGTATTATATGTGTTATATTATGACTATGCTTATGAAGATAAGGATTAGCATATTATGTACTCTTGACAAAAATGTAAAATACCAAAGTATAAAAAAAATTATATAATAAAAATATTATAAAAAACAAACATAAAAAATCCATAAAAATAAAACATAAAATAAAAATTAAATTAATTAATTAAAAAAAACTGTATGTACATATTTAATTTCTATTTATTTATTTATTATTATTATTATTATTATTTACTAATTTCTTTTTATCTTTTATATATTAGTTTTTTTATAATTTAAACTTATAATTTACTTTATTATATTAAATAATTTTTATGATTATACTTTTATATTTTTTTATTTTTTGTTATCAAATTATTTGTAGCTCTTTGACTTTGCAAGAGACTTAGATATAGCATAAATACATGAAAACCTCGATAACATCATTAACTCAAGGAAAATATTCAAATATTTGAACAAAACATTTGTAATTGACAGTTTTAAAGTGAGGGCAATTAACAAAGCCCAAGGCGAATGTCGTTTACCACGCAGAGAACATTTTAGTTTTGGCCCCAAAAAAAAAAAGAAGAAAAAAAAAAGAAAATGTGAAGAAGAAAAAAGAAATACACACACACACACACATACACAGGGAGAATACATAGCACATAGCTGGGGTCTTAAACCTGTTGTCCTGTTGACAGGCAATTTGGCTGTGAACAAACAGCAAACAAATCGACAAACAATTTCAAGTGTTCAAATGCTAAACACAAAATGCTTAACTTGACCAATAAAAAGTAAATGGCGAACACGCATACACAAGGACGACACACACACACACACACACACACATATATATATACATATATATACAGCCACAACCTGGCCGCAAGTTAAACACAAATACACACACACACACACACACACTCGCAGAGCGAGAATCTGAATGAATGGCAATGGCTTTTGCTGAAAGCGGGTCGACAAAAGAATAAAAGGACGAAATCAGTCGGAAGCCAGAAGCCGTAGCAGCGGTCCAGCCAAGCTATTTGCATAGCACTTAAAATAGAAAGACACACTAAGAGAGAGAGAGAGAGAGAGAGAGAGAGAAAGAGAGGGAGGGAGAGAGAGAAAAAAACACGCTACACACACTTGAAGGTAAAAATAGATGTGCAAATCTGCTGTGCAATGGCAAAATGCTGAGTGATAATTCGACATGAGGCTCGTGCGCTGGTAATTGACATTGTTCAAGTGGCAGCGGCAACAGACAGAGAGAGCGAGAGAGAGAGAGAGAGAGAGAAAGAGAATGGCCAAGAGCGGGCATTGTCTATTTATCAGGCAGATCTGGCATCGTTTGACGTTTGTACGACTCGTCAACGGCAATGCGGCAGTCGACTCTCTGCCACAGGATGCCCTAATAATGTGCATGTCAACGTAGCCAGCTGCTGCTGCTGCTGCTGCTGCTGTTGCTGCCTGCACAAAAACTATTCAAGATGTGACAATGACATTTGCAGCCAAAAGTGTTTGTCAATGGGCTGGGCCAGCTGGGCGCCTCCCCGCCTCTTGGCCAATAGGCTGACCTAATTGCCTGAAGAGCCGCCATCATTGCAACACATGGCGTATGCGTAATTTGCTGCACACCTGCACGTTGCTAACTGTAATTTAACAGCTGCGACAACAACTAATTAACTTTAAACAAGCGACAAGCATAAACGAGGCTAAAACAAAAAGAAAAAACTTTTACAACTTCTTATTTCGCACGTCAGTTTGTCGAGCGTTTCTCGCATTTCTCATTCAATTTATAAACATGAATCTGCTCTGAAATGCTGTCTGTGTGTGTATGTGTGTGTGTGTGTGTGTGTGTGTGTGTGAGGGCTTAAGAGCATAGCTCAACAGCTGTCAGTGGCGCTGCAAAATTGCGCTTTTGTATTATGCACGCAGTACTCTTAGCATGACGACAACAACTGAACAGAGTTAGAGCTGAATGAGCTGCCGCTCCGGCTCCTGCTCCGGCTCCTGCTCCGGCTCCTGCTGCTCCTGCTGCTGCTATTGCCTGTCGCGCCTCACTGATTAGCGGTTTGATTTTGTGCAAACCAACTATTCACAAACACAATCACAATTAACATGCCATTGACCATGCACAAAGGGAAGCTGATACCTATATACACACTCACACGCACACCGACTGAAATAATCGCTTAAACTTTTAAGTGACAATCAAAACTCAATTATCAATTCGAGCAAAAACTTTCGACCAAAAACATTCATAGCCAGAGCTGAGCGTGAACGCAATGAGCATGCATAACTGTGAGATACTCTGTATTTAAAAAAAAAATTACTAAAAAATAGTATATTAATATGACATGAACAGCTCTGACAGAGGGAGAGATACCCCATAATGCATTTCGCATGTGACATACAATATAAATACATGAAATGTTATTTAAATATGTTATAAACATGTTTTTAGCAAT